>JAACNH010003382.1:0-29576 GCA_019447015.1 Hymenochirus boettgeri
TACAAGATTCAATATTGCTAAGCAGTATAGTACAGTACAGTACAGTATAGTACAGTACAGTACAGTACAGTACAGTACAGTACAGTACAGTATAGTACAGTATAGTACATTACAGTATAGTATAGTACAGTATAGTATAGTACAGTATAGCAGTATAGAATAGACAGTATAGTATAGAAATAGTACAGTATAGTATAGAATAGTACAGTACAGTATAGAATAGTACAGTACAGTACAGTATAGAATAGTACAGTACAGAATAGTACAGTACAGTACAGAATAGTACAGTACAGTATAGAATAGTACAGTACAGTAATAGACTAAGTAAGTATAGTATCAGTATAGAATAGTACAGTACAGTACAGTATAGAATAGTACAGTACAGTATAGAATAGTACAGTACAGTACAGTATGACGTTACAATATGGCTGCCGAGATCCCGTACTGTGTCATCAATCACTGGTCCTGTGCAGCGAGAGGAAAATAGAAGCCGATACCTCATCCCCACATGCACTGTGCCAACACATTACGAGATTAGTGTGTTAAAGAATAATCTGGATTAGTCTATTCCACAGGGGTCTGAGACATTCTTGGAAAAGGAGATTTCTGTCTGGTGTCAACCGATCGCAGGAAAATCATCAAAGAACAAAATGTTTAAGCCAATCAAAAAAACCATGAAAAATCCACCAGGCCCTGTGCAAAAATGTAATTAGCACAAGACATTTCAGGATTTGCAAACAAATATTAAAGGCTCAGGAAAAGACAAGTATCGTACTAACTGTTTCAGCAATAAACTGACTACACCTGCCCTCCAATCTGCTGCATAAAGTTCAGTTCCCAGAGATACCTTCTATCTGGGCCCACTCATTAATAAACAGGGAGATCTAGAGGTTTTATAATGTTTGAGGTGGATTTGGAAATAGAGAAACACTGCCTCCTACTGCTCCGCCCAAGGGAATGTAATACTGTGGATGTATTGCATATGGTCATTTTTAGGACAGTATGGCCTGTCTGTATATTTTAATTTACAAAGCGCCAAGTCAAGATGCCGTACATTTTAAAAAAGGTAAAAATAAATAATAGTATATAGGAGATTTAAGTGATATAACCGGTAATCAGGCTATTTATTCCGGTATTCGAGCAAATTTTATACATATTCCGTACTTCTCTTCGGCAGGGTCGTAATCGACGCGTTACGGCAAACACCACCCTTGACCGAAGAGGTGCGGGATGCACCCACTAGGATAGTGTATATATATATATATATTATATATACTCCTACGCTTATCCGCCACTATATAATAGAATATTAGATATAGATACTCTGACGTCCCTAACGCTTATCCCCCACTGCCCGGGTGCTAGACCACCTCTCCTTACATAAATAATCTTATAATGGCACTTAATCCCCATTAGTATACATCATATCTTGACTCACACCAAAATATCCTAATTCTATTCCGAGTAAAAAGTTCTTCTGTCTAATTGTTAATCTGCTGTTCTCCAATTTGTACCTTGGCCATTAAAAATCCTTACAGAACTTTGGGTATCATATCTCAAAAACAAAACAATCTGGTATGTTTGAAATTTTAATTAAATTGGCACCTTTAAGTAGGATTAGCTGTGTGCCCCTAGTGGTGACACAGTAGCTACACATATTTCAAAGCTATCCACAGAGCAACATTGATGTGGGCACAACAGGATTTCTGGGTGATTCAAACAAGTTATTTCACGAATAACAATAATGTGAATTGTGCCGCGTGCAAAGTAAATAAATTAGTAATTTATCAATATGTGAAATGTCCGCAAATATTAAAGGACACTATGATTTATTCTGAATGGTTTATGTCTACCATTAAAAAAAAAACAGTTAATTGTTGCAGCAAAGTTAGTCCTCCCCCTCTTTTTCTGCCTCACCAAAATTTTCCCTGCCCTCTCTAAGCTCTTGTACAAGCTGGCACGTGCTCAGAGAAAATAGGGAATACGCATTCAGCTATTGGCTGTGATGGTCAACATTCCACATTTAAGACTGACAGTTGCTATCTGTAAGAATCAGAAAGTAAGAAAAAGGGAGTAACCAGACACCGGGCAGCTTTTTAGGTTAGTCTTACACCTCTCATATTCTACTACTCATATTTGGGGGGTATCTTTTCCATGAGGGGTTAAATAGACCATTATACCATTCACTCACCAGAATGGAATGACGGGGTGGGGGACATGGTAGAAGTGTTTCTAGGAACATAATACGTCAGCAATGAACCAGCTGCCTCATGCTACAGGCGTTTGATGGGACAGACGAATACATAACTCTGGAACTATACTCATAGAAATCATTCCTACATTACATGTATTAGTTACAAAGAGATTAAGATGAGCCCCCTCTCCGTATTACATCAACCCTCTCTATCTCCCAAGTGTATTTTTAGATACAATCCAATCCTACCAGAACATGCATATTGATTTCAGGCTTGGCATATATGATCCATATATTGTGGTTGACAGAGCCCAAAAAAATTACAACCCGATGGGGCAGACGCCATTAGAGTACGTCACTCTTCCCGGTCCTCACTTTTCCCTTGCCCCATCTAACAGTAAGAGCAAGCCCGAAACGTTCACACAGATATTTACTATGTAACTATTGAAGATGACTTAGGGGAAACATTTTACTGCAACAAAGTTTGAACCTGCACAGGTCCCTTTCGTAAGCCATGTAACGGTACCAAGTTTCCTTTAAAAAAAACCACTAACCACCCACCCCTAACACCATTGGTGTTCAGAGTTGTCCATCATTCCAGGGCACTCCCCCGATGTCCATTTTCAAGGATTACTAAGATAGCCAAAAGTCTTTTATGACCATTCCCACACACCCTTATGATTGTGAGGGGTCCACATATCCATCATGAAGCGATCCAATATACACATTTGCAGCAGTTAAAAACTCTTGAAGTCTTCCTTCCATATTGCTTTTATCTAGACGTTTTCCCTGCTAAAATCTCAACAACCAATCAGATGTTTGTCTTATTACAAGTGTTACTCTGCCCGAGATTCCGGCATAATCTATCGTCTGTTCGTCTTATCAGGACAAACCGGCCACTGACATTTGTTGCGGTTGCCCACAAAAAGCTACACGGAAATCGAAGTAATAGTGATTGGACGAAAGGATTTGGAATCTCCACGTGCACACGGAAGGCAGAATTGATCATAGCAACTGCAGCCAGTCCACCCAGTCCCAGTTTGGCGGCAGCCAGTCCACCATCCCAGTTTGGCGCAGCCAGTCCACCAGTCCCAGTTTGGTGCAGCCAGTCCCACCAATGGTATAGCTGCCTAATGGGTTAAATGAGGAACTTCCTGTAAAGCATATCTCCAGCCGAGGTGTTTGCATTAATTCACAATCAAATTATGTTGAGTGAAACATCACAATAAATATTGATTCATTTGTATAATTGTTATTTGCTGTTATTCTCCACAAAACTTCCTAGAGATCCGTCACTCCATGTACTATCTTAATTGACCCAAGTTCAATGCTGCCCTATTAAATGAATTTATTCCTTTATTTAGTTCACTATAGTCTCATTTAGGTTTGTTATGCCAATCCGGAGAAGAAAACAAAGTATTTATTTTGTATGTTGCTATAATATGTTATAATTCAAAAAAGAAGCATTATTATAGATTGGAAGTAGGAATTGTTACTATTACTGTAGATTAGTATTGTTTGCAACAGTTATTTGTTCGGGGTGAACATGCTACATAAATTGCAAACTCCCTTTAAACAGTCCGGCTGTTTTAAATAGAGGGAACTTAAAATAAAGGGTGTTAGTTTCCCTATACACGACCAAAGCTGGACCTGGGACTATTTAAACCGGCCCCACATCAGTAGATCAGTAGGACCAGGAAGAGAAAGGATATTCCTTTCGAAACGAGAGTTGGCGCGTAGTGTGCCTATAGAGAGAGCAGCCAGGAGGAGAGTGAAATATAGCAACAGTAGAGAGCGACTTGGATTCTTGGCCAGGATTTCGAGACACAAGGAAGAGAGAGACATGGAGGATTTACTTTAGATGTCGCTGAGACCTGGAACACTTAAGTATATCTCACTACTTCACTGACTATGCCCTGTTATCCGTATATCGTGTGGAGTGGTTCATTTATAGTATATATGCTAATGAGCCCTGCTTTCTTGCCTCCATAGCTTTTGCCTTTTAGTGACAGGTTACCCCGACCTCAATAACTGACGAGGTTGTGCTCGGGCCTGCTATAGATATTTCCCTGATTAAGCCAGTTTTGGTGCCTCTCTATTTAGAGGGAGTCTAGTGGGTTTGCCTAAGATCAGGACTATACCGGATCCACATTGTCCTAAAAAGGTTCAGTTGCCCATGATATTTTAAGGTCAATAACACCATTCATCCTAACTCTTTTGAAGGGGGGCAAAGGGTGCAATTCTACCTCACCTAAACCAAACCATGTTAATCTGTAGATATAACCTGCGTGCAGTCTACTTAAAGGACATGTGCAGATCAAAATGCTGTTATGTTTTATATGGAGGGATAATTCTCACTCACAAATAAGATATATATAACTCCAATTAGGATCACAACGAGGCAACTTTTCTTTTAGAAACTAAAGACTGTTGTCCAGGCTGACAATTACAATATGGCTGCGAGATCCAGAACTGTGACATCATCACTGGTCGCTGTGCAGCGAGAGGGAAAATTAGAAGCCGACTCAATCCCCACATGCCTGTGCCACACACATTAGCTAGAATGGAGGTTAGAAGGGATAATCGGGATTAGTCTATTCACACGGGTCTGAGACGTTCTTGGAAAATGAGATTTCTGTACGGGTCAACTCGATCGCAGGAAAATCATCAAAAAGAACAAATGGTTATAAGCAAATCAAAACACCATGAAAAAATCCCACCAGGCCCCTTGCAAAAATTTAATAGCACAAGATCATTTCAGGTATTGCAACCAAATATTAAGGCCAGGAAGAAAATGTATTGGTACGTAACTGTTTCTAGCAAATAAATGACTACACACTGCCTCCAGCTGCTGATAAAGTTCAGTTCCGCAAATACCTTACTATCAGGGACCACTCATTATAAACAGAATCTAGAGGTGTATAATGGTGAAGTGGATTTGGAAGCAAGGAAAACACTGCCCCCCTACTGTCCTGCTCCAGGATGTGAAATACTGTGGATGAGTTGTCCATCATTGAGAGGACACACCCCCCATGTCCATTTTCTTCAGGGCTACTAAGCCAAATTCTTTTATGACCATTCCACACACCCTTATGAGTGTAGGTTCCACATATCCATCATGAAGTGATGCCATATACACATTTGGCAGCTTTAAACTGCCTTGAAGTCTTCCTTCATATTGCTTTTATAGACTTTCCCATGCATTAATCTGCAACAACCAACCAACATATGTTGTCTTATTACAAGTTATCGCCAGATGTACCAGCATGTCTATCGTCTGTTTGTCTGATCAGGACAATGGACCACGACATTTTGTTGCGGGTGCCCACAACAAAAAGATACACAGAAATCAAGTAATCAGTGATTGGACAGAAGGATTTGATCTCCCAAGTGCACACAGGAAGGCAGAATTCATCATAGCCACTGCCACCAGTCCCCAGTCCCGATACGCAGCCAGTCCCACCATCCCAGTTTGGCGCAGCCAGTCACCAGTCCCTTTGGCGGCAGACAGTCCACCAGTCCCCCAGTTTTTGCGCAGACAGTCCACCATGTCCCAGTTTGGCGCAGACAGTCCACCATTCCCAGTTTGGCGCAGACATTCCCCATTCCCAGTTTGGCGCACGCATCCACAGTCCAGTTTGCGCAGCCAGTCCACCAGTCCCAGATAGGCCAGCCATGGTCCACCAGTCCCAGATAGGCGCAGCCATTCCACCAGTCCAGTTTGGCGCAGACAGTCCACCAGTGTCGCAGTTTGGCGGCAGACAGTCCACCAGTCGCAGTTTGCGCTACAGTCCACCTTCGCAGTTTGCTCGCAGTCACCAGTCGCATTTGCTCAGACAGTCCAAGTCCACCAGTCCCGTTTGGCGCAGACAGTCACCAGTCCCAGTTTGGCGCAGACAGTCCACCAGTCCCAGAATAGGCGGCAGCCAGTCCACCAGTCCAGATAAGGCGCAAGCCATCCAGCCATCCCAGATCGGCGCAGCCGTCCACCAGCCCTCTTGGCGTAGCCAGTCCACCACAGTCCAGTTTGGCGTAGCCAGTCCACCAGTCCCAGTTTGGCGCAGCCATTCCACCAGTCCCAGATAGGGGCAGCCAGTCCACCCGTCCCCAGATAGGCGCAGCCAGTCCACCAGTCCCAGATAGGCGTAGCCAGTCCACAGTCCCAGATAGGCGTAGCCAGTCCACCAGTCCCAGTTTTGGCGCAGCCAGTCCACCAGTCCCAGTTTGGCGCAGCCAGTCCACCAGTCCCAGATAGACACAGCCAGTCCACCAGTCCCAGTTTGGCGCAGCCAGTCCACCAGTCCCAGTTTGGCGCAGCCAGTCCACCAGTCCCAGTTTGGCTCAGACAGTTCACCAGTCCCAGTTTGGCGCAGACAGTCCACCAGTCCCAGATAGGCGCAGCCAGTCCACCAGTCCCAATAGTGCGCAGCCATCCACCGTCCCCCAGATAGCGTACCCAGTCCACCAGTCCCAGTTTGGCGCAGCCAGTCCACCAGTCCCAGTTTGGCGCAGCCAGTCCACCAGTCCCAGTTTGGCGCAGCCAGTCCACCAGTCCCAGTTTGGCGCAGACAGTTCACCAGTCCCAGTTTGGCGCAGCCAGTCCCACCAGTCCCAGTTTGGCCGACAGCCAGTCCACCAGTCCCATTTGGCCAGCCAGTTTCCACGTCCCCAGATAGCGCGCCAGTCCACCAGTCCCAGTTTGGCGCAACCAGTCCACATCCCAGTTAGCGCAGACAGTCCACCAGTCCCAGATAGGCGCAGCCAGTCCACCACGTCCGATAGGCGCAGCCCAGTCCACCAGTTCCCAGCTTGGCGTAGCAGTCCACCACATTCCATTTTGGCGTGCCAGTACCCCAGTCCCAGTTTGGCACAGCACAGCCATCCCCAATCCCAGTTAGCGCGCCAGTCCACCAGTCCCCAAAGGCACGTCCCCAGTCCAGATAGGGTAGCCATCCCACCAGTCCCAGATAGGCGTAGCCAGTCCATCCAGTCCCAGTTTTGGCGGCAGCCAGTCCACCAGTCCCGTTTGGCGCAGCCAGTCCACCAGTCCCAGTTTGCGGCAGCCAGTCCACCAGTCTCCCAGTATAGACACAGCGTCACCAGTCCTCAGTTTGGTGCAGCCAGTCACAGTCCCAGTTGGCGTAGCCAGTGCACATCCCAGTTTGGCTCAGCCAGTCCACCAGTCCCAGTTTGGCGCAGCCAGTCCACCAGTCCAGTTTGGCGCAGCCAGTCCACCAGTCCCGTTTGGCACAGCAGTCCACCATCGCAGTTTGGCGCAGCAGTCCACCATCCCATTTGGCTCACAGAACATTTCACCAGTCCCGTTTGGCTCAGACAGTCCCCAGTCCCAGATAGCGAGCCGTCCACCATCCAGATAGGCGTCAGCCATCCACCAGTCCCACTTGGCGTAGCCGTCCACCACATTCCCAGTTTGGCGTAGCCAGTCCACCAGTCCGCGTTTGGCCGCAGCCAGTCCACCAATCCCAGTTAGGTGTCAGCCATTCCACCAGTCCCAGTAGGGCAGCCAGTCCACCAGTCCAGATAGGGCGCAGTCATCCACAGTCCCAGATAGGCGTAGCCAGTCACCAGTCAGATAGGCGTAGCCAGTCCACCAGTCCCAGATAGGCGCAGCCAGTCCACCAGTCCCAGATAGGCGCAGCCAGTCCACAGTCCCAGATAGGCGCAGCCAGTCCACCAGTCCCAGTTTGGCGCAGCCAGTGCACCAGTCCCAGTTTGGCGCAGCCAGTCCACCAGTCCCAGTTTGGCGCAGCCAGTCCACCAGTCCCCAGTTTGGCGCAGCCAGTCCACCAGTCCCAGTTTTGGCGCAGCCAGTCCACCAGTCTCGATAGACACACAGCCAGTCCACCAGTCCCCAGTTTGGCGCAGCCAGTCCACCGTCCCATTTTGGCGAAAGCCAGTCCACCATCCGCAGTTGGCGCAGCAGTCCACCAGTCCCATTTTGGCTCAGCAGTTCACCAGTCCCAGTTTGGCCGCAGACATTTCACCATTCCCAGTTTTGGCGCAGACATCCACCAGTCCCCAGTTTGGCGCAGACAGTCCACCGTCCCAGTTTGGCGCAGACATATCCACCAGGTCCAAGATAGAGGCGCAGCCAGTCTCACCAGTCCCCAGATCGCCGCACCAGTCCACCAATCAGCTTGGCGTAGCCAGTCCACCACAGTCCAGTTTGGCGTAGCCAGTCCACCAGTCCCAGTTTGGCGCAGCCAGTCCACCAGTCCCAGTTGGCGCAGCCAGTCCACCAATCCCAGTTAGGTGCGCCAGTCACCAAGTCCAGATAGGGTCAGTCCAGTCCACCCGTCCCAGTTTTGGCGCAGCAGTCCATCCAATCCCAGTTAGGTGCAGCCAGTCCCACACCATCCCAGATAGGGGCGCCATTCCACCAATCCCAGTTGGTGCAGCCAGTCCACCAGCATTCCCAGATAGGGGAGCCAGTCCACCATTCCCAGTTTGGGCGCAGCCATCCCACCATTCCCAGATAGGGGCAGCCTCAACCTTCCCAGTTTGGCGCAGCCATTCCCACCAGTCCCAGTTTGGCGCAGCAGTCCACAGTCCCAGTTGGCCGAGCCAGTCACCGTCCCGAAGGGGCAGCCAGTTCCAGTCCCAGTTTGGCGCAGCCAGTCCCACCAGTCCCAGTTTGGCGCAGCCAGTCCACCAGTCCCAGTTTGGCGCAGCCAGTCCACCAGTCCCAGTTTGGCGCAGACAGTCCATCAGTTCCAGTCTGGCAGGCCAGGCCATCAGTTCCATTTTGGCAGCCGTCCCCGTCCCAGTTGGCAGCCAGCCACAAAACCCAGTTTTGGCGCGTCAAACCATTCATTTCTAGCTAGTCCATGGATTTCAGGGCAGGTATGTAACCTGATGTTTGTATAAAGTAGTGTAAACAATGTTTACATTACTAGGTGTTTTTTAAACGCCTCTCAGAAGGAAGGTTTTAGACACAGTTGCCTGATGTATGTCTTACATGAGCCCTATACTAACAGCCACAGCCTCTTACATAACCCACAGTTCCATTGTTATAAGACATTTTCCAAGGACTGAAACCATCACATAAATATCTATGTGGCCTGAAACTAAATTGTCTAGTTGCTAACTAAATTGTTGCCTTTTCCCTCAATCTCCCATGTCACGGAAGTTGTAGGGTGGGAATAGAATTGATTTGAAATTCTTATAACAAGGGTTTATATATTCTGTCTTTTAACAATGTATGTTAGAGATAGGATCCAGTCTAAAAAAAAAATGGCCCCATATATCTGGAAATGTCCTTAAGGAAGTAATCAGCTGGCTTAAGTGGAAATAGAGGTAGGATAATAAATAGACTCTGAACGCTAGGCTCGCTATGTGTAGGGAGAAGGAACTGATCAATTAGACTGTCCCACTATGAAAGATACCTATTGGCTCTTGGGACCAAGACTGTCCCAGACACAAAAAATCTTTGAGACATTCAAATATCTCTCATTTTGTTGATGGCTGGCCATACACTATAAAGCTCCATACATTTATTTAGTCTGGAATAGTTGATTTTCCGTCATGCGGTGCGGGTCGGGCCTGCGATCGCCTTGGTAACAGAGCTTAAGATAGATAGAGAGATGTCCCGAGACATGGAAATTGTTTTGAGGGTCCCACAAGGATAAAATGATTGAGAATCCCTGATTTAGCTAGCCCCACTCCACGCACAACAAACGCATTCGATTTTTTGTAATAAGTTTCTGTTGCGTTGTTTACGCGCTTTTTTAATTCTGCACTTGCATTCCTGCAATAGCCTCTAACCGCATACGCGTGATCCGCAAACCAAAAAACGTTCGCATGTGTTGCAATTTGTACAGGAACGCAACACAGACAGTGGGGCCAGCTACATTGAAGGACATTGGAATTGCGCAGTGCTGATTTTGTTTGGATCGCAAAAAATGTGTCTTTCTTTTTACAGGGTCCGAAAGCTCTCACTAGCCTGTAAATTTATTAAATCTCTGGTATACAATTTTTGTAGAATAAAAGGTATAACTTCTGAGATATAAAGAAAAAACCAAAATACGTTTTTATTTGCATTACTCCACTAGGTGGCACAAAATATCCAATTAATAGAGTGCAAATATTATCATGAACTAAACAAAACAAAGTATTTTTTCATCCGACCCAGACAACTGGAGACTAACATCGTTACATCTGGCTGCAAAAACACCACTTTTTTTCCCGGTCCGATTGACCGATACATGGAAAATATCTGTCTGCTTGTGTTACCCCGCTTAAGCTTCTAATAAAGTTTGTTTTACGTGTTAAACGCCTAAACTTTCATGTTGATTGGAAATCTTAACCTTTGGATCATAGATAACTACAGAAGTAGCTTCCTTCTGTACCCTGGGAAACAAAGTCAATTTATATATCAGAACAATTCCGGAGGAAGGAACCATGTGCAAAGGATAAAATACACAAAGTGTACAATGAGAGATCATCAATCTCAGTTATATATAGAAGGTTATAACAGAAAAGCTATAGAAAGCCTCTATTACCTGCCATGTCGGAAATTACTTTCTCTATGTCATTCAAGTTTATTTCTTTGTCGTCCTCCTGTTTTCCTTCACCAAACTGCAGCACAAAGAGAAAATATTCGGGCACTGGCACGTTTAAATACGGTTTAATCTACTCAATTAGAGCGCATGTCTCGGAACAATGAGGGTTAAATAAAGCCTGCAGTTTTTCCTTTAAAACAAGCTGAGCCAGTTAAGAAGGTAAGCCTATTGATGTAGAGACTTTTCACAGGTCTACATGCTGCTGAATGAAGGAGCATTAAGGAAACTTAAAAGTCTGGCACTTAGGTACTCTGTTAACGGTGCAGTATGGCAGCTCCTATTTGGGAAAACAAGAGCTGAAACCTTTTCTGGCTACAGAGGCCATATTTGTAGTTGCAATACCGGGTGTTTTCGGAAATGTATGACAGCGTCTGATCATCATTTACAGCGAACGATCGTTAATTAACTAACGTTCGGTCCGTAAAATACCATAGTAGAATACCGCAATGGCAGTCTATGAGGGATTGTAATCTATGATCGTGGACGTAGATTTTGACTTATCGATAGCGATTGTAAATTAACAATTGTTTTAAACATCATTAAAGCACAGTATCACTAAACCCGATACAGCAACCCAGAGAACCACTGCTCTGGATCAAATACCAACTGGAACATGACCCTACCAGGAAAACATATTCCAGCAGAAACACAGACGAGACACCAATACAACTCCGACACAACCCCACATAGGACCTTACCCACTCTGTCTATCTGGGTGGCGCGTCCTTGGGCTGCTCCTTGGTCTTTGCTCAGCTGTGTGAAGTCCAATTTTCAGGCTCCAGTCCCAAGTTGCTCCACTTATGGAGAGAAACAATGGTTACACCATTAAAACCCATTATGGGGAAACAAAACCCAGAAAATATCCGGCAGAGGATCCGCACCCACAATTTTTAATTATTTGCAGAAATCCCCCATTAATATATCTGAACAGGGATAGGGAGAGACTGGGCTTAAATAATTGGCCAACTCTTGAACTAATGCTTTTATCTAATCCAGGGTTTAGAAGACTGTTTGTAGCAGCAACCATAGGGAGGTGGCCAATATGCAATTAGAATTGTTTGAATTAAGAGTTTTGTATAGGGAGAGACCTCACCCTGTGTACAAGCATTTCTCTCCTTGCTGGTGGAACGGAGGTTCAAACCAGCCCTTCTGGGCCAATCAACAAAGGTGGGTGACATCAGTAACCTGGACCCTTTCTATTGAAATGTATTGAGATTGGCCCCTAGAATTGATTGACATCTCTTCCCACCTATTCACAACACTTACGACTAGATTTATCTGTCAGCATTGATGGGATAAGTTTTGAAGAAAAAAACATTTTACTGGTCTAATAGTTTGAAAACATTATATAACATCTGATTGGTTCTATTATATAACTCTGATTGGTTCAACATATAACATCTGATTGGTTCCACTATATAACATCTGATTGGTTCCACTATTAACATCTGATTGGTTTCCACTATATAACATCTGATTGTTCCACTATATAACATCTGTTGGTTCCACTATATAACATCTGATTGGTTCCACTATTAACATCTGATTGGTTCCATCTATATAACATCTGATTGGTTCCATTATATAACTCTGATTGCTCTGTAAGGATATCAATCCTGATTCCCGACACGTGAAATTAAAAGCTGGTGAAAAAAAGGTGGATCACAGAGAATTGTGTAGCACATCAACTCAAGATTCTTTGTACCAATCACCTTTAGTGTCAGTCAGCAAACAACAGAACACCAGCATTGAGTCCCTCCTCTGTGCATTACATGCTTGTGCACACATAAAGATGGAGACTCGTGCAGCCATATAAAGGTGAACTGTGGTCTCCAAACAAGGTAAGTTTAAATGAAAGGCAAGTTTCCTACCTTTAAAACGAGCCATCAACCACTGTCTACGTGCTCCAAAGCCAAGATATACAGAAATGACTGACCAGAAAGTTAATGGGTGGGAGGCTGACATGTGACATTCCTGAGGCTTCTCCTCCCGCTGCCACCGGCGAGCACAGCCTCAGACTCCTCAGTGTGTAGGGAGACAGGAAGTTCCTCCTGCTCTCGCTGTGTGAAGTTCCTGACAGAGAGGGAAGGGAATCTACAGAGCCCTTCTCTTTCACTGTGTGAAAACCGCCTTTTCAGGCAGAGTTCTAGCTCTGTACTCATCTGCCTGAAAAGGTTGTTTTCCCAGAGTTTTCTGGAGGGGGTTTGTAAGTAACACCCCGTGAGTGGGCGGGGCTTGGGCACCCACAGGTGGGCAGGGCTTAGGACCCGCGGGTGGGGCTGTAAGATATGAGGGGCCTGCAACTGGAGGGACCATGGGGTCCATGAGTGGACCCCATGGGGTCTGGAGGGACCAGGGGGCGCTGCAAAGGGGAGGAGGAGACACAGGACAGATTGACTGACAGTTTCAGAGCATGACAGGGGGAAGTGCAGGGGCCTGGTGATGCTGCTGCCATATCACACACAAAAATGTAAATATCTTCAAAACCATGCAAAATAAACAAATGGAAATAAATTGCAAAAATTCTCAGGGGAGCAATTCCTATCAATTTACCTAAGTCATTTTTGGGACCACGTTCCCCTTTAATAATCAGAAGAGAGCATTCAAGAATAGGTAGTCTGGAGAACTAAGCTCTTCACAGAGGTAAGCGCTATTGATTCATACATATAGAGACGATTTCTGGTAAGGATAACTTGACCCGGGATTTAATTTTAATCAATTAACATTTAACATTCATTTCCTTATAAACAGGATCTCGGTGACTGTGCATGTAGGAATTGTTACCATGTGGGTCCCGGTACTTCGCCCAAATGTCTTGTACCAAGGACGTCCGTGGAACCTTCTTTGTTTCCATTCTGCAGAGTAAATGACAAATAAAGGGGACATATATAACAGAAGAGAAGAGGAAACAGAAGGAATAAAATGTAACTACATTCATTAGCAGGCGACTAAAGGTACACGGTAACATGTTTTTTCGTTCAGATCTCCAAACGAAAATCTGATCAGAAATAAACCCCCATTTCGCGTGGCGATCTTCTTCTACTAGTTGCCCATTTTTAGTTATAAATTGTTAAAATGTTGCTAATTTTTGCCCTAACTATCAGATTTTATTTAACATTTGAAAGCTAACATCTTGAGCAAATTTAGCACCATTTTTAAAAATAAGAACTTTTATTGAATCTCCCTGAATGTGTCAGATAATTAAATGGGATGAGATTTTGCCATCGCCCCCACCTACACCACTCATATTTCCGTCAGACCAATCGATACGAGGTAATATTCGGTCAGCTGCAAATATTGCATAGTGTGAACTCAGCCATAATAGTCTTGTGTGGTGCTACCATGCATATTGGAGATTTGAGAAAAATAAATGCATAGCAACTGTATCAGGTAAACATGTTTCATATTAAGTACAAACTAACTTTGCACACATGGACCATTTGGCCACAATACATGAGGAGCCCTGTGGGCACAATCCCTGTGTGTATGTTCTATACATATGGCTGATCATCACCCGCACAGTAGATGAAACTTGAAAGAATAGCCAATGTGCTTATACCTATATCTTAAAGGGAAAGGAGAGCCTCAAATGAAAATTGCATATACATCGGTAAATCCCATCCAACCTGCAATAGATAGAAATCTGAGAGATGTTAACTAAGCTGAAATGCTGCCTGGTGTTCTGTTACCCCTCTTTCTGCTTCCTGGTTTCTTACGATTAGCAGCTGTCAGTCATGACAGTTAAGATCACAGCTAATGACTGAATACTATTCCCCTAGATGCCTCTGAGCATGTGTGAGCTTGTAAAAGAGCTTGGAGAGGAGGCATAACCCCTTTTAGAGGCCGAGGAAGGGCGAAAATAACTTTTTTTCTCCATAACACGTTAGTGATTTACCTTTATCAATTTTTCATTTAGAAACTGAAATATTTTTGTATGTAATGGCTCCAAGAGGGAAGGAGATCCATTGCTTTGTTAGTTAACATTTTCTTGGATCGTAATCACAATGCATATATCAATTCACATCTAATTAGACGGTAGGAAAAAGGGGATTGCAGCGTGGATTCCTTCCAGAATGACGCAAAACAACGATTTGTCGTTTATGGTAACGGTACAGTCCTTATGCAAACACAGCGAATCCTCTACCCTTCAATCCAAGCCGATGCTTTTTTAACTGCATTGCTAAACTACAGACTGCATACTAGGAACCAGGCAGATAGGCTGGGAGTTTGCAGGAAACCTATTTACACAATAACACTTACTGGCTGGGATCTTTCAATCTCTCTGAATTATTTTATTTCTATCTATTGCGCCAAAGGGATCTGCATTTAGAAATCCAGGACACAACCCCTCTGCTGGTAGAGGAAAGCTAGAATAATAAACCTACTACAGTCAATACCAGGTGATCATTTACGTAAGCTGCCAAAGGAAATGGGAAAAGAAGCTGTAGCCAAACCTAATCCCCTTGATCCTTTAGGCAACGTCAACACAAAAAAGTTAATGTTAAAAAAACTTAGTTACACCTAACAAAACTACAACTCCCTGCTAATCCCAGCTAACTAATTGTCTAATCACCTTTATTACAACATTATACAAATATTCCATGATAATACTCCAAAACCTACAAATATTCTCCCTGTTCTGTTAATATAATGAGTTGTTTTTTCTGGATAAAATATTAAGCTACTCTCAGCTGCTATACCAAGTTCATACCGACGTTCCGAAATGTCACTGAGCTGGCCTGCCTGTGCGTTTTATAATTAGACTGATTAAAGGACAAACTGTCTTGACTAAGTTCCACCCCACCTCAGTCTGAGATCTATCCAATGGGAAGATGCATTTCTTGCAGAATGTGTATCCTCATTGCTTAGGCCCTGGGCTAAAGGGGTGGAGCAATAACCAAGCAATTGTCATTAATTATAATTTTAACTGCAAGGATGAAAGGAAAGTTTTTAACCTATGGGCAGATACTGGTCCAACAGATCCAATCAAAACCTTATAATCACTTTATTACCTCTTGCTGGGTTTCTGGTCCATCTATTGAGTGTCTTACACATTCCTGTAGTTATATTAAATAATGTTGCACCTCTATTTTTTTAAATGGAAACAAGAGGCTAAAACAAATATTTCTGACTAATAGCATGGAAATTGCATTAATGTACAATGTATCATTTACCTTTCTATGGCTCCCTACGCAAACATCCAACACTGCAAACAGAAAAAATCTGTAATGGAGTAAACTCTCACTTCCTTGACCCTACAATCACCCAGTGGGTACAAACATGCTCAGTTAGAATGACAGCTCCCCTCCCCTCCTTTTTTCTCCCCTGCAAAAGAGGGAGTGACCTAACTGTCTGCGCAATTGAATGATTTACATGATTTTACATTGCTGGATCTTTGTGTAGATCGTAAATCATTTTGCTTTGAAGGTTCTCATTCATCCAGGTCATGGTATAATCTGTTGTATTCAATTAGATCATCTGGACTGGTTTCTCATTCATCCAGGTCATGGTATATCTGTTGTATTCAACATCAACTGGACTGGTTTCTCATTCATCCAGGCATGTATATCTGTTGTATTCAATTAGATCAACTGGACTGGTTCTCATTCATCCTGGTCATGGTATATCTGTTCAATGTAACTGCTGTCTCATTCATCCTGGTCATGGTAATCTGTGTATTCATATAACTGGACTGAGTTTAGTTCTTGAAGACGTTTCGCTAGTCATCCAACTGGCTTTCTCAATTCAGAATGACTTGTACTTGTTTTGGGACTTTCCAGGGTACATAATTGCCACAGATTCTTGTACAAGTCTTCTGAATTGAGAAAGCCAGTCGGATGACTACGAAACGCTTTAAGAACTAAACGTCAAGTCCAGTTGATCTAATTGAATACAACAAGATATACCATGACCTGGTGAATGAGAACCAGTCCAGTTGATCTAATTGAATACAACAGATATACCATGACCTGGATGGATGAGAACCAGTCCAGTTGATCTAATTGAATACAACAGATTACCATGACCTAGATGAATGAGAACCAGTCCAGTTGATCTAATTGAATACAACAGATTTACCATGACCTGGATGAATGAGAACCAGTCCAGTTGATCTAATTGAATAACAGATATACCATGACCTGGATGAATGAGAACCAGTCCAGTTGATCTAATTGATATAAACAGATATACCATGACCTGGATGAATGAAACCAGTCCAGTTGATCTAATTGAATACCACAGATATACCATGACCTGGATGAATGAGAACCAGTCCAGTTGATCTAATTGATACTACAAGATATACCATGACCTGGATGAATGGAACCAGTCCAGTTGATCTAATTGAATACCACAGATATACCATGACCTGGATGAATGAGAACCAGTCCAGTTGATTAACTGAATTAACACAGATTACCATGACCTGGATGAATGAGAACCAGTCCAGTTTGATCTAATTGAATACAACAGATACCATGACCTGGATGAATAGAACCGTCCGTTGATCTAATTGAATACAACGATATACCATCACCTGGATGAATGAGAACCATTCCATTGATCTATTTGAATAACAACAGATATGATAATCATTTTATTTGCCTGAAACTAGGGTTACCCTGCAATTCCATAATTCACCTTGCTTAATGTTTTCAATACATGTTTGTAATTCCCATTCATAGAAATGTAATTACTGTATACCGCAGTAAGGCTGGGGACACACAGATTTTTCCTGCGAAAGCGACCACATATTTCCGTACCATCGCCGGCACTTGTGTTGCACTAAATATACTGTGCGGTGTCCCCTTCTTTACAACGGGTGATAGAATTGTCTCGGTTACTGCAGTCAGCAATATGGAGCAGTCAGAAGGTGAGGACCCCCAAAATATACCTGGTACATCAGGTGGCACTGTATACTGTACACCGTCAGAGGGTGATAGAAACAATGAATTATGAAATCTAGATTTACCGGTACAGTCTGCAATAAGGAATTCTATTATGATTCTGCCCTGGAGATATATCAAGGCCAGCATGACAATAGCTCGGCTACGGTACATCATTTTTCCTCCATTGGATTTGATGTCTGCTAATTACAGTATTGTACTGGTGCCAGCAGGGGGAGCTCTACATGCGGTCAGGCAAGGCATTGCAATGTCTGCTAATTACAATATTGTACTGTGCCAGCTGGGGGGACACGTGGGCAGACATAGCGATGTCTTCTTATTACAATAGTGTACTGTATTGTGCCAGCAGGGGGACCTCCACATGTGGGCAGGCATAGAAATTAATACAATGGAGCGTGGTTTTATTTATCTGAATTGGCCAGTGTATTCAGGGCACTTTATTATGATTATCAATGCAAGTGATGTAGTTATAAACTGCTTATACTGTCGTGTCTTAAATTTAACCAGAAATCATCCAGGTGCCTAGTGATATTTATTATCATCTCATTTCCTTGGAGATTATTTATATCTTATCAGTAATTCATTTCTCAGTGTTAATCAATGGGACATCATTACTGATCCATTCATTCACTCACAGAGAGGGGATGAACAGCTGTGCCAGGAGTCCATGTGTGTGTGCTCTGGGATCCTGCACAAATAATCTACAATAGGTGGCATCCTTATATTAACATCTACACTGGGTGGCATCCTTATATTTACTTCTACACTAGGTGGCATCCTTATATTAACATCTACACAGTGGCATCCTTATTTAACATCTAACACTAGGTGGCATCCTTTATATAATTAACATCTACACTAGGTGGCATCCTTATATTACAATCTCACAGTGCATCCTTATATTAACATCTACACAAGTGGTATCCTTATATTAACATCTACACTAGGTGGCACTTATAACATCTACACTAGTGGCATCCTTATATTAACATCTACACTAAGTGGTATCCTTATATTAACTCTACACTAGGTGGCATCCTTATATTAACATCTACACTAGTGGCATCCTTATATTAACATCTACACTAGGTGGCATCCTTATATTAACTCTACACTAAGGGTTCCTTATATTAACACTACACTAGGTGGCATCCTTAATTAACATCTACACTAAGTGGTATCCTTATATTAACATCTACACTAGGTGGCATCCTTATATTAACATCTACACTAGGTGGCATCCTTATATTACATCTACACTAGTGCATCCTATTACATCTACACAGTTGCTCCTATATATTAACATCTACACTAGGTGCATCCTTATATTAACATCTACACTAGGTGGACTCCTTATATTAACATCTACACTAGGTGGTATCCTTATATTAACATCTACTAGTGGTATCCTTATATTAACATCTACGCTAGGTGGTATCCTTATATTAACATCTACTACAGGTGCATCCTTATATTAACATCTACCTAGGTGGTATCCTTATATTAACATCTACCACTAGTGGTTCCTTATATTAACATCTACCTAGGTATCCTTATATTAACATCTACACCTAGGTGGTATCCTTATTTACATCTACCTAGGTGATCCTTTATAACCTCTACACTAGGTGGCATCCTTATATTAACATCTACACTAGGTGGCATCCTTATATTAACATCTACACTAGGTGGTATCCTTATATTACATCTACACTAGTGGTATCCTATATTACATCTACACTAGGTGGATCCTTATTTAACATCTACACTGGGGGCATCCTTATATTACATCTACACTGGTGGCATCCTTATATTAACATCTACCTAGGGTGGCATCCTTATATTAACATCTACGCTAGTGGTATCCTTATTTAACATCTACACTAGGTGGTATCCTTATATTAACATCTACGCTAGGTGGCATCCTTATATTACTCTACACTAAGGTGGCATCCTATATTAACATCTACCTGGGTGTCATCCTTATATTAACATCTACACTGGGTGGCATCCTTTATACCTCTACATGTCTCTAATTAACTCTCGCTGGTGATCCTTATTTAACATCTACCTAGGTGGACCTTATATTAACATCTACACTAGGTGTATCCTTATATAACTCTACAATAGGTGGTATCCTTATATTAACATCTACCAGGTGGCATCCTTATATTAACATCTACACTAGGTGGCATCCTTATTAACATCTACACTAGGTGGTTCCTATATTAACATCTACACTAGGTGGTATCCTTAATTAACATCTACACTAGGTGGCATCCTTATATTAAACATCTACGCTAGGTGGTATCCTTATATTAACATCTACACTAGTTGTATCCTTATATTACATCTACACTAGGTGGTATCCTTATATTAACATCTACACTAGGTGGTATCCTTATATTAACATCTACGCTAGGTGGCTCCTTATATAACATCTACGCTAGGTGTATCCTTATATTAATATCTACACTTGGGTTATCCTATATTAATCTACACTAGGTGGCATCCTTATTATTAACATCTACACTGGTGGCATCCTTATATTAACATCTACACTAGGTGGCATCCTTATATTAACATCTACGCTAGTGGCATCCTATATTAACATCTACACTAGTTGGCATCCTTATATTAACTCTACACTAGGTGGCATCCTATATTAACATCTACGCTAGGTGGTATCCTTATATTAAATCTACACTAGTGGGTATCCTTATATTAATATCTACACTGGGTGGCATCCTTATATAACATCTACACTATGGCATCCTATATTATACCGTGGCATCCTATATACTCTACACAGTGCATCTTATATTAACATCTACACTAGTGGCATCCTTATATTTACTTCTACACTGGGTGGCATCCTTATATTAACATCTACACTAAGTGGCATCCTTATATTTACTTCTACAACTAGGTGGCATCCTTTATTAACATCTACGCTATGTCTCTTATTTAACATCTACCTAGTGGCATCCTTATATTAATCTACACAGGTGGCATCCTTATATTAACATCTACACTAGGTGGCATCCTTATATTGACATCTACACTAGGTGGCATCTTATAATTAACATCTACACAGGGTATCCTTTTAATATCTACACTGGGTGGCATCCTTATATTAACATCTACACTAGGTGGTATCCTTATATTATATCACAACTGGGTGGCATCCTTATTAACATCTACACTAAGTGGCATCCTTATATTACATCTACACTAAGTGGCATCCTTATATTTACTTCTACACTAGGTGGCATCCTTATATTAACATCTACACTAGTGGCATCCTTTATATTTACTTCTACCACTGGGGTGGCATCCTTATATTAACATCTACACTAAGTGGCATCCTTATATTTACTTCTACACTAGGTGGCATCCTTATATTAACATCTACACTAAGTGGCATCCTTATATTTACTTCTACACTGGGTGGCATCCTTATATTAACATCTACACTAAGTGGCATCCTTATTTACACTACACTAGTGGCATCCTTATATTAACACTACCTAGGTGCATCCTAATATTAACATCTACACTAGGTGGCTCCTTATATTAACATCTACCCTAAGTGGTATCCTTATATTAACATCTACACTAGGTGCATCCTTATATTAACATCTACCTAGTGGACCCTTATATTAATCTCTACACTAAGTGGCACCCTTATTTAACATCTACACTAAGTGGCATCCTTATAACATCTACCTAAGTGGCATCCTATATTAACTCTACCACTAAGTGGCATCCTTATATTAACATCTACACTAAGTGGCATCCTTATATTAACATCTACACTAGGTGGTATCCTTATATTAACATCTACACTAGGTGGTATCCTTATATTAACATCTACACTAGGTGGTATCCTTATATTAACATCTACACTGGGTGGCATCCTTATATTAACATCTACACTGGGTGGCATCCTTATATTAACATCTACTGTGCATCCTTATAAACATCTACGCTAAGGTGGTATCCTTATATTAACCTACCCTAGGTGTATCCCTTATATTAACATCTACGCTAGGTGGCATCCTTATATTAACATCTACACAGGTGGCATCCTTATATTAACATCTACACTGGTGGCATCCTATATTAACATCTACCGGGTGGCATCCTTATATTACATCTACACTAGGTGGGCATCCTTATATTAACATCTACGCTAGGTGGTATCCTTATATTAACATCCTACACTAGGTGGATCCTTATATTAACATCTACACTAGGTGTATCCTTATATAACACTACACTAGGTGGTATCCTTATATTAACATCTACGCTAGGTGGCATCCTTATATTAACATCTACGCTAGGTGGCATCCTTATATTACATCTACACTAGGTGGTATCCTTATATTAACATCTAACACTAGGTGGTATCCTTATTAACATCTACACTAGGTGGCAATCCTTATATAACATCTACCTGGTGTCCTATATTAACATCTACACTAGGGTATCCTTATATTAACATCTACACTAGTGTATCCTTATATTAACATCTACACTAGGTGGTATCCTTATATTAACATCTACGCTAGGTGGCATCCTTATATTAACATCTACGCTAGGTGGTATCCTTATATTAATATCTACACTAGGTGGTATCCTTATATTAACATCTACACTAGGTGGCATCCTTATATTAACATCTACACTAGGTGGCATCCTTATATTAACATCTACACTAGGTGGCATCCTTATATTAACATCTACGCTAGGTGGCATCCTTATATTAACATCTACACTAGGTGGCATCCTTATATACATCTACACTAGGTGGCATCCTTATATTAACATCTACCTAGGTGGTATCCTTATATTAATATCTACTGGTGGTATCCTTATATTAATATCTACACTGGGTGGCATCCTTATATTAACCATCTACACTAAGTGGCATCCTATATAACTCTACACTAAGTGGCATCCTTATATTTACTTCTACACTAGTGGCATCCTTATATTAACATCTACACTAGTGGCATCCTTATATTTATTCTACACTGGGTGGCATCCTTATATTAACATCTACACTAAGTGGCATCCTTATATTTACTTCTACACTAGGTGGCATCCTTATATTAACATCTACGCTAGGTGGCATCCTTATATTAACATCTACGCTAGGTGGCATCCTTATATTAACATCTACACTAGGTTGCATCCTTATATTAACATCTACACTAGGTGGCATCCTTATATTGACATCTACACTAGGTGGCATCCTTATATTACATCTACAAGGTGGTATCCTTATATTAATATCTACACTGGGTGGCATCCTTATATTAACATCTACACTAGGTGGTATCCTTATATTACTATCTACACTGGGTGGCATCCTTATATTAACATCTACACTAAGTGGCATCCTTATATTAACATCTACACTAAGTGGCATCCTTATATTACTTTCTACACTAGGTGGCCTCCTTATATTAACATCTACACTAAGTGGCATCCTTATATTTACTTCTACACTGGGTGGCATCCTTATATTAACATCTACACTTAGTGGCATCCTTATATTTACTTCTACACTAGGTGTGCATCCTTATATTAACATCTACACTAAGTGGCATCCTTATATTTACTTCTACACTGGGTGGCCATCCTATTTAACATCTACACTAAGTGGCATCCTTATATTAACATCTACACTAGGTGGCATCCTTATATTAACATCTACACTAGGTGGCATCCTTATATTAACATCTACACTAGGTGGTATCCTTATATTAACATCTACACTAAGTGGTATCCTTATATTAACATCTACACTAGGTTGCATCCTTATATTAACATCTACACTAAGTGGCACCCTTATATTAACATCTACACTAAGTGGCACCTTATATAACATCTACACTAAGTGGCACCCTTATATTACTCTACACTAGTGGCATCTTATATTACATCTACACTAAGTGGCATCCTTATATTAACACTACACTAAGTTGGCACCTTATATTAACTCTACACTAGTGGCACCCTTATTTACATCTCACACTAAGTGGCATCCTTATATTAACATCTACACTAAGTGGCACCCTTATATTAACATCTACACTAAGTGGCACCCTTATATTAACATCTACACTAGTGGCATCCTTATATTAACATCTACACTAAGTGGCATCCTTATATTAACATCTACACTAAGTGGCATCCTTTATATTACATCTACACTAGTGGCCTCCTATATTACTCTACACTATGTGGCATCCTTATATTAACATCTACACTAATGGCATCCTTTATTTACTTCTACACTGGTGTGCATCCTTATATTAACATCTACACTAAGTGGCATCCTTATATTAACATCTACACTAAGTGGCATCCTTATATTAACATCTACACTAAGTGGCATCCTTATATTTACTTCTACACTAGGTGGCATCCTTATATTAACATCTACTAGTGGCCTTATACTTCTACACTAGGTGGCTCCTTATATTAACATCTCTACACTAAGTGGCATCCTTATATTAACATCTACACTAATGGGCATCCTTATATTAACATCTACACTAGTGGCTCCTATATTTACTTCTACACTAGGTGGCATCCTTTATTAACATCTACACTAAGTGGCATCCTTATATTTACTTCTACATCTACATGGTGGCATCCTTATATTAACATCTACACTGGTGTATCCTATATTAACATCTACACTAGGTGGCATCCTTATATTAACATCTACACTAGGTGGCATCCTTATATTAACATCTACACTAGGTGGCATCCTTATATTAACATCTACACTAGGTGGTATCCTATATTAACATCTACACTAGGTGGCATCCTTATATTAACATCTACACTAGGTGGTATCCTTATATTAACATCTACACTAAGTGGCATCCTTATATTAACATCTACACTAGGTGGCATCCTTATATTAACATCTACACTAGGTGGCATCCTTATATTACATCTACACTAGGTGGCATCCTTATATTAACATCTACACTAGGTGGCATCCTTATATTACATCTACACTAGGTGGCATCCTTATATTAACATCTACACTAGGTGGCATCCTATATTACATCTACACTAGGTGGCATCCTTATATTAACATCTACACTAGGTGGCATCCTTATTAACTCACATCTCTACATAGGTGGCATCCTTATATTACATCTACACTAGGTGGCTCCTTATTTTACATCTACACTAGGTGGCATCCTTATTAAATCTACACTAGGTGGCATCCTTATATTAACATCTACACTAAGTGGCATCCTTATATTAACATGGCAACTGAACACTAAGAAAGTCACTTCCCACTGCAAATGCTGTTTATCATTTAAAAGACAACCAAACCCTTTTAACCAACCCCTCCAACTAAAAGTACCCAGCACTGCCATCAGTAGGTGTATACTGTCAATTTGTTGTACGCTGCAAAGTTGGATGCCCGCTATATGTATGGGCATGTACGGGCGGCATGGGTACAGGCGGCAATGTTGGTTGGGTACGTGCTGTAAAGTTGGTGTAATGTTGTCATTTACTGTAGGTGTGTTCTGTAAAGTTGGGTGTACTATACTATATGCTTTTATTATATTATCCCCAGAGGATAATGACTTACTATCACTAGGGGTATCCACTGATATTGATCCCAGGATCTGGCCCTTGTTTTTTAGTATAATAATTCATGTTTTTTACAGGTCAATTTATTAATATGTATACGTGTATGTAATAAATATATTAAGATATTGGTCTGTGATTGTGGAATTCTGGTCCTTAGAATGATTTAATATTAAGTTCCAGTTTATAGCAGAACACGTGATCTGACCATCTTTAGCCGTCATACAGTTTTGTGTTGTTAAAGTTGGGTGTGCAGGTACACAACCCAACATGGCTAGCAAATAGAAATGTTCAGATCATACCCACACACTAGTTTATATGTTATATTATATGAATATTTCATAATACATAATAAATACCATTCACATTAAACATGGTTGGTTTCACAGTATATCAAATCAATATTAATAGCTGACCATACCTGGCTGTAGGTGGGCTCGTAGCCTTTGGGAAGCACGCTGTCATCTTGTTCGGTACATTCCACGGTCCACTGTAATAACAATATGCAACAAAATGGAGTCAGTGACATTAGTGCAGCATTTACAGAAGAACTAAAAGATAATAAACCAAAGGCTTACCAATGATTGACCTACCAGGGCTGCCACACCAAACCTTACCTAACCAGACTAGATATTTCCCACAAGGAGATAGGTCAACATAAGGGGGTGGGGCATGCTAATTTAAACATGCTATTGGACAAACTAAAGCGAAGGAGGCTGTTTGGTGTCTTAAACCATCCCAATTAGCTCAGAGCATTTACAGAGGGAGAAATGAAAGTAAAAGTATATGCACAGACCATTCTTTTAATTACTTAAAATGGCGTAGACCAGGATATTGCAATATCTTACGATCGTCAGATGGTGTATGTATGATCGGCCGACCACCGTACATCATTTTTTGTATAGGTCCATTCAAAAATAAAACATTTCGCCAGGCAATCGGATCGTACGAATGAACCATAATTCCACTCAACTAGAAAGCGATCAGAGGCAGAATCCTATTCCCTATAAAGCACTGGCCCCTATTGCTGTCTGTGCATTGAGATATAACTGGGGTCTGGGAAATCAATGACTGTAAGGGTCAAACTGCTGTGTCAAGAGCTGATTAATGCAGCAGCACAGAACGATGAGTCAGCTGTTTAATACAAAGACTGACAGGTCACCGAGATCTCCAGGGATATAACAGGATAGAAATCTACATTGGTTATTAGTCTGAGAAATAGATTCTATTTCATTTGACAGGAGGACTAAAGTCTAATATGAAATGGTCACAATGGAGTAAACCTGGGCTAAGATTTATTTTTTCACATTCAAACCCCTAATTGAATCCTTTAAACCAATCGACAATTAATTGATCCTAAAACCGCACGTGGGTTTGATTCCTTACTAATGTGATTTTGTCATTATTTGTCCTTTATTATCCGTAACGGACTGTTCGTTAATATGATCTGAACACGCAAATGACCTGCCATTGTACATCCGACCTTATTTAAATCGACCGACCAGACACAGTGGAGACTGGGGGCGGCATGTCATGTTGTGTTTTTATTACGCACAATTGTGAGTAATAGTAAGTGGGATGTTACTTGTGTGGGTATTTTAAAAGGGCATGTCCACATGTAAAAACAAAAATTGGTTTTTGACAGTATGGCAAAGGTATCGGCTATAAGCTTGAGCATGCTTGAGAGGAAGCAGCAGGGAAAATAGTCAATCATTGGCTGTAAGTCAGTTGTCACCGCCTTGATTGACAGCATGGGAGGGAGGAGCCAGCTTACTCTTATTATCCTTAAATATCTGGTTAGTAATACATCTAATAGTGTGCTGAATATATGGTTGGGGCAGGTAACGGACAATTGACATATTTTTAAGGGTGGACATGTCCTTTAATGTTATACCTTTTGCAATATTGTGTGTGAATTTGTGCTTGTGGTGTTTGATTGTGTGTATGTTTTATTGTGTTTGTGTTTCCTACCTGTGATACATTCAATGGGGTCTTATCACTCTCTCCATCCCCTTCTGTCTTGTCCGTCAGCAGCCCCTGTACTTGATATTCCAGTACGTAACTATCAATAAACCTTTCCAGCTCCTCTATTTCCTGGATCGGCTACTTCCAGCCTCGGAGGACGCAATGCCACAGACGAGCTCTCCATTACGTTACTGGCTGGGCTTAAAGGGAAAGAAAACAAGTGTGAGAAAAACTTCCAGTCCATAAACCGTTATTTAAAGGGCAACGTAGATGGTTCAGATTAGATCTAAGAAATAGGAGAAGAATAAACAATAAACGGTGCAGTAATAGTTCAACATCGTTGTGATCTAATTGTAATTAAAAACCAACATGTATTCCCAAGGTGTTCACTATAATGAACCTTAAGCCTCGTACCCATGTACGATTTTGGCACCGACCCGCGGCCGCCGACATATTCATGCACGTGGTGTATGCACGTGTGTGTAGTGTTCAGTCGTCGGTCTGTGCCAAAATCGCACACGTGTGTACAAGCCTCCACGCTCGTTATCATAACCACAGTTAACATTAGATAAGGAGTGATCACTCTATTAAACTTGTTAATCATTAAGGATCATTAACAGAAACCCCAGCAGCTGAATTAATTAAAAGTACCGTCTAACCCCTCTATTGGCTGAATAGGAAACTGTAATCTGGGTGTGAAAAAAGAAATTCCAAGGTAATGTTTACATTAGATATGGAGTGTAATCTAGGATTATTATTAGTGAATGATAACCTTAATATAGAACTGCATGACCTCCAGACACATGACCATGTATTAATCTATTCTATGCACACACATTCACAGCATGTTATCTGTCCATACACAGTTATGGTGCCATACACATGCGGCCTCGGGCTGGGTACACAGCAGCAGATATTTTGCGGCACTGATTCTGCTGGTGTGGGCGGCCAGCCGCGAATGACCTCGATCGTTCATTTCTTTATGAGAGCGCACGATTGATTGTTTGCACTTTCAGCGTGGTCGAAGTTGCGCGACCGACGGACATTTGTCCCAACCGAGCGTTCGCTTGGGACAAATAGTCCCTTTGTGTGTTACCAGCCTCAGACGCAAACTCACGATCTGATGGATTTCAGTTTGCCGATGCAGAACTACTTTATATAAAACGATCGGTCGCTGCCCGCTGTAGTATAGGGAGCCGATAACAATCCAAGGAAACCTTTCCTTTCGGACAAATAGGTTACGATGCTGCCGGCGGTAGTTCATCGGTATGGTAACCTATCCATACACATGCCGGCATTCAGCAAAAAACAAATTTATAAGATTTATATAGTATAGTCGTATAGTACAGTACAGAATAGTACAGTACAGTACAGTACAGAATAGTACAGTACAGTACAGTAATAGAATAGTACAGTAAGTAACAGTATAGAATAGTCAGTACAGTATAGAATAGTACAGTACAGTCACAGTATAGAATAGTACAGTACAGAATAGTACAGTACAGTACAGA
This sequence comes from Hymenochirus boettgeri, assembly GCA_019447015.1. Classification (NCBI taxonomy): domain Eukaryota; kingdom Metazoa; phylum Chordata; class Amphibia; order Anura; family Pipidae; genus Hymenochirus; species Hymenochirus boettgeri. The sequence goes on from JAACNH010003382.1 coordinate 28,793, forward strand.
ATCTCAGTACAGTATAAATAGTACAGTAACGTACAGTATAGAATAGTACAGTACAGTATAGAATAGTACAGTAGTACAGTTACAAGAATAGTACAGTAAGTATATAATGTACGTAAGTACAGTATAGAATAGTACAGTACAGTACAGTATAGATAGTACAGTATAGTTAGTATAGAAAGTACAAGTATAGTATAGACAGTATAGATATAGAATAGTACAGTATAGTATCAGTAATAGTACAGTATAGTATAGAATAGTACAGTACAGTAAGTAGTACAGTAGTAAGTAGTACAGTATGGTATACAGTATAGTATAGTACAGTATAGAATAGTACAGTATAGAATAGTACAGTATAGTATAGTACAGTATAGAATAGTACAGTATAGAATAGTACAGTACAGAGTATAGTAAGTATTACAGTATAAGAATAGTACAGTATAGTATAGTAATAGTACATATAGTATAGTACATATACAGTAATAGATAAGTAAGTATAGTATCAGTATAGTATAGTACAGTAAAGAATAGTACAGTATAGAAAGTACAGTATAGAATAGTACAGTACAGTAAATAAGTAATTCAGTATAGAATGTTACGTATACGAATAGTACAGTATAGTATAGTATAGATAGTACAGTATAGTATAATAATAGTACAGTTAGTAATAGAATAGTACAGTATAGTTATAGTAGTAGGAATAGTACAGTACAGTTATAGATAGTACAGTACGTAGTATAGATAGTAAGACCAAGTAAGTAAGTAGTATAGAATAGTACCTATAGTA
>JAACNH010003383.1:0-29573 GCA_019447015.1 Hymenochirus boettgeri
GCACTATGCCACCAAATAGGGTATCACATTGTTAAGCTGGATGAAAAATTACATTTCCAGAAATTCTTATATATGAGGACTAGGTTTGGAAAAAATTCCTTCAGGTCTAAGCAAATCATAAACATTAGGTTAAAGTACAATACAATCAATATATCCCCAATAGCTCCAGAAAAATTGTCACGGGGCTAGTCTAGGTGTAGAAGAAGGTATGCTGGACTCCATTTTCCCCACCTTGTATCAGCTGGTTGTTACACATTTGCGTGTGGGATAGATAAGAAACATCATGGAGCTTTACCGTATGGTTCAAAAGGAGCAAGGCGTAAGCAGTATTATAAAACCCAAAACTGAACACCAAAACCAACATTTCCGAAAGGTAGTATATTGTATCAAAGGTGGTTAATAGTGTTCACGTCTGGGAATTTTCACTATTTGTATCTAGTTTGTTGAGTTGTTTTATCAGTGGGTCTCGGTTAATGAGTCTAGAGAGCCAAGAGTTAATACAGACCTACAGTTAAAGTGTGTAAATAAAAGTGCCTTTTGGAAATGTGAGGTGAATGAAAGCACCATATCAAACTGCAGTTTAAAAGGTATCCAAGCAATCAAACAAAGTTGAGGACATCAAGCTTGGCTGTAATTGCGATTTGAAACAATGCGACCCATAAAGATACTAATCAGTCACTGTAAGGACTTGGGACTTTGACCTTGTGATGGGCTAATGACTCTGGAATGATTTCCAGGTCAGTGAATGCACAAGCAAACGACCCAATCATGGTCATAAGGTAAACATTGACATACCTTGGACTTTCATTCCAACAGCTTGGGCTTTGTGGTAATAAAGGAACACGGTAAGTAAAAGGAGAAATTGTATTTATTGATGAATTTAACAGTTACCAAAGAAATTAACGGATAGCAAAATCTTATAACCATTCGCAAGTACACAAATATAACAACAAATCCATAGTTAAAAAATTTCAAACCATTCAAAATTGACTTTTTGTAAAGAATTACGGAATTTAGTAGTTTGAGGTAATAATAAATGGATTGGGGGGCCTAGTTAAATATTTTGCATGGGGGGGATCTGAGGCCCTGTAGTACGGTTACTTGTGCTAAGCAAATTAAATACTTTTCTGTATAGGGAGCAGTTGTGGAAATATTTGCAGCTTTATAGATCCTGTTTTTTCCTTCCACATAAGTATAATGTAGACAATGCAATCCGCAAAAAAATGGCTGAAAATCTGGTTGAAATAACCTTCGCATTGCAGGTAATTTGCGGCCATTAAGTTGTTCTTGCAGACCAATAAACAGATATTGGACTCTTGTAGCAGTGTGGCCTAGCCCTAATGGGAGGTTATTCAACTGCAGGTAAGGATATGATGTTTACACTGAACAGTGTTTGATAACCGATTGGTCTCTTGCTTGTCAGGGGATGTTTGGAAGTTGTAGTTCATTCCAAATACATCCACGCTCTGTAGTTACTGTGAGTGTAAATATGATTGAACAGCCGCGTGATTAATATGTGACTGCTGATTCTCATCACAGCTGTGCAGTGGTGAAGTCCATGGTTAAAATTTAAAACACACCTCTAAAAAATCGGGGGGGATACAAAGATAGGTAATTGCCAACCTGAATAAAAAATTAGAAAAATGTTATTAAAGACTTTTCAGATCTGGGTACACAAATGAATTGAATCAAAGATTCCACAGGATCCAATCAAGGTTTCAGGGAGGATCAATAAAAGTTCTTACCATTAATAATGGTGCTAATTTGCTCCAACCAATCAGATATTATTAAATATTTGACAGCTAACATCTGATTGGTCAGGGCCAGGGAAAAATGATCATAATTTTAACGATAAGCACTTTATTGCATAAACCCCGTTTGGTGTATCGTGTAAAAAAACAACTAAAACCTACCATTGATGTCAGCACCTGTATCATTCATGGTGAGTAAAATACCATCAGGCACTCCCAGGCATAACTTAAGTAACAAAGGAGAAAATATTCAACCACGTAAGTATATTTACCCATTGTTTAGGTGGCTGTGTCTGTAATGCATATAACAAACAGATGCAATCTGCCTTGAAATATTCAAGAATTTGCAGGGTGGGGTACAGCTTAAAAAAATAAAAAAAGCCCAACATTCTGCATAATATTCAAACAATCCTCTTAAAAAATAGAAGTCTTCTGAGGTGAATTATAATTTTGCTCGGTTTCTTCGGTAAATATCCTTCTGTTGTATTACCAAAATGTTACAATAGGTGACGCAGTTAGTAGCTGACAGATGTTCTGCAGTTTGTACTATAAGCACTGAGCGCTGGCGAACCGCGATATTAAAGCTCCACAGTGGGGGACTAACTTTATGGTGTCAAACTTTTCAGTTGAGCATGACAGACTTCTCCCCAGCACAAATCCTAAACTCAGAGCCCAAACTACCATTTCCATTTCCAGTGCCACATAAAACACCCATCCAACTCCCTTTGCCGGAATGTGGGTAAATCCCGGGATTTACTCACGCAGAGGTTTTAACGACACTATTTTGGCGTTAAATCCAGTGCTTAAAATTGGCAATGTGGAAATGCGACGGATGGTGGGTGATTTTTTTACCTAACCGCGCCCATCAACGCTAATATGAAGTCAAAGTTAGTGCTAACCATAGCGAACCGGTTAGCGTGACTTTATAATACTTTATCCTATACTTTTATATATTTGCCAGAAAGTCTGTGTAATCAGCACTTGGCCCCTAACATTTTAAACAGTTGAGTTAGAAAAAATTTTTTAGATTTAGTAAACCAGGTCAAATAATTTCCTTTTTGGCAATTTAATTTTCATTATAACTAACAGATTTTGTTTAAGATAGATCTCGAGCAAACTCTCTCCAATAATACTAGAAATGATGAGGACTGGAACACTAGAATGTGCTTTTCACTTGAAATGGGTGCTGTACCCGAAATATGGGTGTACACGGTTTCTCAATCAAAACACACTTTTAGCACATTTATATTGTTCAGTTCCTCCACATTGTTGTATTGTTTTGTGCTTTTGGACAGAGGCACTGAAGTAAACTGTAACTGCTTTTCTGCTGTGTCCGGACACTGATCATTTGTAGAGTCTCTCCATTTATAGTACTTAACCCCTGGTGTTTTTCTTAGTTTCCCCAAAAAATTCCATTTGAAGATTGACTTGGCTATTGGTACATTTCTCTACACCCTCTGCACGAAGTGCATATTCCAATTGGTCAGTTCAGGAACAGTTCCCAGACTGTGAGGGGGAGCTCTGTTTAAGATTTGAAACATTTTCCACAAGGACGTGGGGGAAAAATAAAATCACTTTTCTGGTTATTAAAGAATATAAGCCCCTCTCACACTGGCACTTTACTGCCATTCCATTCATTGAGAACACACCTAATTCCAATAAAAAAATCCTAAAAGTTTACATGATTTGTCACACAAAAAAGTACATTGGATGAGTTTCCTCAACTAAATGATGAACAATTATTTATCTTGTCTCATTGGCTTACTTGGGTTTTAGTTATGGTTTCAGAAAATATTTGAAAATACATCCTGGATCATGATTGTAGGGAAAAAAATCTGAAAAGATTCAGGAACATTTAAGCACCACTGTGTAGTTGTATTTATTTTAATAGCAAGATCTTATAGAAAGGTTCCTAATAAGAATAGACTTCATCTACCCCATCAATGACTAATAAGTCTACCCCTACACATTCCTAATAAAGATCTACCCCATACACAGTCATATAAGATCTACCCAATACCAAATTCCTAATAAGACCTACCCCAGACTCATTACTAATAAGATACTAACCCATAACACATTCCTAATAAGATACTACCCAATACACATCCTAATATGATCTACCCCATACACATTCCTAATAAGATTACCCCATACACATTCCTAATCAGATCACCCCTACACATTCTAATAAGATCTACCCCATACACAGTCCTAATAAGACATACCCCATACTCATTCCTAATAGACTAACCCATATCATTCCAATAAGATCTAAACCATCACATTCCTAATAAGATCTAACCCATACACTTCCTAATAAGATTACCCATACACATTCCTAATTAGATCACCCCAGACATTCCTAATAAGATCTACCCCATGACATTCTAAGAAGATTCTACCCCATACACATTTCCTAAAAGATCTACCCCATACAACATTCCTAATAAGATCTACCCATACACATTACAATACGATCTACCCCATACACAATTCACTTAATGAGATCTAACCCATACACATTCCTAATATGGATCTACCCCATACACATTCTAATAAGATCTACCCATACACATTTCCAATAAGATTCTACCCCATAAATTCCTAATAAGATCTAACCCATACACATTCCTAATAAGATCTAAATATACACATTCCTAATAAGACACTACCCCATACTCATTCATAATAAGATCTAACCCCATACACATTCCTAATAAGATCTACCCCATACACATCCTAAAAATTAAGATCTACCCCATACACCATTACTAATATGATCTACCCCATACACATTCATAATAAGATCTACACCATACACATTCCTAATAAAAGATCGACCCCAACACATTCCTAATAGATCTACCCCAGACACATTCATAATGATGATCTACCCCATACAAATTCCTAATAAGATCACCCCATAAACATTCCTTAATAAGATCTAACCCATAACATTCCTAATTAATTTACCCATACACATTCTATTAGATCTACCCCATACACATCCAATATGATATACCCCAACACAGTCCTAATAGATCTACCCCATAGACATTCCTAATAAGCACTACCCAATACACAGTCCCTAATTAAGATCACCCCAACACATTCCTATAAAGATCTACCCCATAACAATCCTAATAGATCTACCCCATTACACCATTCATAATAAGATCTAACCCCATACCACATTCTAATAAGATCGACCCATACCACATTTCCTAAAAGATCTAAACCAGACACATTCCTTAATAAGATCTACCCCATACCCATTCCTAAATAAGATCTCCCAAGAGACATTTACTTAATAAGATCTTACCCATACACATTCCTAATAAGATGACCCCATACACATTCCTAATAAGATCTACCCCATAAACATTCCATAATAAGATCTACCCAATACACATTCCACTAAGTCTACCCCTACACATTCCTATAATAAGATCTCCCCATACATCATTCCTAAGATTACCCATACACATTCCCTAATAAGATTACCCCATAGACATCCTAATAAGATCTACCCCATCCACATTCCTAATAAAGATTACCCCATACATTCTAATAAGATCTACCCCATAACATTATAATAGATCTTACCCCAACACATCCAATAAGATCTCCCATTACACATGCCTAATAAGATTACACCATAGACATTCCTTAATAAGATCTACCCCATTACACATCCTAATAGATCTAACCCCAACACATTTCCTAATAAGATCTACCCACATACACATTCCTAATAAGGATCTACCCCATACAAATCCTAATGAGATAAACCCATTACACATTCTAATAAGATCACCCAATCCACATTACTAAATAAAGATCTACCCCATACACATTCAAATGAGAATCTACCCATACACATTCCTAATAAGATCTAACCCATTTACATTCCTAATAAGATCCTACCCCATACACATTCCTAATTGGATCTACCCCATACACATTCCTAATAAGATCTACCCCTACACAATTCTAATGAGATCTAACCCATACACATCCTAATAAGATCTAACCCATTTACATTCCTAATAAGATCTACCCATACACCATTCCTAAATGAGATCTAAACCCATACAAATTCTAAAATAAGATTAACCCCATTTACATTCCTAATAAGATCTACCCATACACATTCCTAATGAGATCAACCCATACACATTCCAAAAGATTACCCCATACACAATTTCCTAATAAGATTACCCCATACACATTCCTTAATAAGATCTACCCCATCCACATTCCTATAAGATATACCCCATTACACATCCCTAATTAGATCTACCCCATACACATTTCCTAATATAAATCGACCCCATACACATTCCTAATAAGATCTAACACATCGACATTCCTAATAAGATCTACCCCATACACATTCCTAATTTAGATCTACCCCCTACACATTTCCTAATAAGATCTAACCCAGACCACATTCCTATAGATCTACCCCATACCACATTCCTAATAGATCTACCCCAAACCACATTCCTAATAAGATCTACCCCCATACTCATTCCTTAATAAGATCTAACCCATACACATTCCTAATAAGATCTAACCTACACATTCCTAATAAGCATTACCCTTTACACATTCCTAATAGATCTACCCCATACACATTCCTAATAAGGATCACCCCATACACATTCCTAATACATCTACCCCATACACATTTCCTATAGATCTACCCCATAACATTCCTAATAAGATTACCCCCCCCTGACACATTCCTAATAAGATCTACCCCATAGACATTTCCTAATAAGAATCTAAACCCATACACATTCCTAATTAGATCTACCCATACACCATTCCTAATATGATTACCCATACAAATTCCAATACGATCTACCCCATACCACATTCCTATAAGATCTACCCATAGACTTCCTAATAAGATATTTTTAACCCCATACACATTCCTGGAATAAGATCTACACCATAACATGCGAATAAGGATCTACACATACAATTCCTAATAAGATCTACCCCATTACACATTCCTAATAAGATCTACCCCTACACGTTCCTAAAAGATCGTACCCCATACACATCCTAATCAGAGCTACCCCATACCACAGTCCTAGAGATCGACCCCAGACACCTGGAGGTCGAAGAAGAGCGACCCCAGACACAGGCCGAAGAAGAGCGATTCCCCCCCATTACACATTCCTAATAAAGATATACCCCCATACTCATTCCTAATAAGATCTAACCATACACATTCCTAATAAGATCTACCCCTACACCTCCTAATAAGATCTACCCCATACCACATTCCTAAATTAGATCCTACCCCATACACATCCTACTAAGGATCTACCCCATACACATTCCTAATAAGAATCTACACATAGGACATTCCTAATAAGATATACCCAATAAACATTCCAAGTAGCTCTACCCCATAAAATTCCTAATATGATCTACCCATACACATCCTAATAAGTTTCTTACCCCATAGACATTCCTAATAAGATCTAACCCATACACCATTCCTAATAAGATTACCCCATACACATTCCTAATAAGGATCTACACCATACACCATTCCTAATAAGATCTACCCCTACAAATTCCTAATAAGATCTAACCCTTACACATTCCTAATTAGATCTACACATTACACATTCCTAAATATGATCTAACCCATAAAATTCCTTAATAAGAGTAAACATTTTATCATTTCCTAATAAGATCTACCCATTACACATCTAATGAGATCTAACCCATACACATTCCTAATAAGAATCGAACCCATTACATCCTTAATAAGATCTACCCCATACACATTCCTAATGAGATTAACCCATACACTTCCTAATAAGACTAACAAATTTACATTCCTAATAAGATAACCCCAATACACATTCCTAATTAGATCTACCCCATACACATTCTAATAAGATCTACCCCATACACATTCCAATAAGTCTACCCCATACACATCCTAATAAGATTACCCCATAACATTCCTAATAAGATCTAACCCAGACGCATCATATTAGATAACCCATACAAACGATTCCTAATATGATCTACCCCATGACACATTACTAATAAATCTACCCCAACACATTCCATAATAAGATCTAACCCAAAACCAACATTCCTAAGAAGATCTACCCATACTATTCCTATAAGATCTACCCAATAACATTCTAATTAGAGATCTACCCCATACACATTCCTAATTAAGATTTACCCATCACATTTCCTAATAGATCTACCCCATACACATTCTAATAAGATCTACCCCATACACATTCCTAATAAGATCTCCCAATAGCACATTCCAATAAGATCTAACCATAAACATTCCTAATGATCTTACCCCATCAATTCCTAATAAGATCTACCCCATACACATTCCTAATAAGATCTACCCCATACACATTCATAATATGGATCTACCCCATACAATTCCTATACGATCTACCCATACACCGTCTTATAAGATCTAACCCATAGAAATTCCAATAAGATATACCCCATACACATCCTAATAAGATCTCCCCAACACATCCTAATAAGATCTACCCATTACACATTCCTAATAAGATCTACCCCATACCACATTACTAATAAGATCTACCCATAAACATTCTAATAAGATCTAACCCCATACACCATTACTACTAAGAATCTACCCCATTACCACATTCCAATAAGATTACCCCACTCATTCCTAAATAGTAAGATCTAACCATACACATTCCTAATAAGATTACCCCATAACATTACTAATAAGATCTACCCATCAACATTCCTAATTAGTCTACCCCATAACATTCCTATAAGATCTACACATAGACATTCCTAATTAAGATCTACCCCATACACATTCCTAATTAGATCTTTACCCCATTCTCACATTCCTAAATCATCACCCCATCACTTTCCTAATAAGATCTAACCCCATACACATTCCTAAAAAGAACTACCCCATACACAATTCCTAATAGGATCTTACCCATACACAGTCATAATTAAATCTACCCCCATACCACATTACCTAATAAGATCTACCCCAGAACATTCCTAAACTACGCAGATCTAATCAAACTAACCATACACATTCCTAATATACGATTACCCCAAAATTCCTAATAAGATCTATCCCATACACATTCAGGATTAACAACTAATAAGGATCTTACACCCATAACATTCCTAATAAGATCGACCCACTACACATTCCGTAAGTACGATCAAGCCCTATCACATTCATAATAAGATCTAACCCCAGTTACACATTCCTAATAAGATCTACCCATACAACATTTTCCTATTTTAAGATCTACCCATACACATTCTAATAAAGATCTACCCCATACAACATCCTAATAAGATCTAACCCATACACATTCTAATAAGATCACCAGCAAACATTTCCTAATAAGATCTACCCCATAAATTCCTAATAAGATCTACCCATTACACATTCCTAATAAGATCTACCCATACACATTCCTAATAAGATCTACCCCATACACATCCTAATAAGATCTACCCCATACACATTCCTAATAAGATCTACCCCCCATAGACATTCACTAATAAGATCTAACCCATTACACATTCCTAATAGGATACACCCATACACTTCCTAATAGATCTCCACATACAATCCTATAAGATCTACCCCATACACATTCCTAATAGATTACCCCATACAATCATAATACGATTACCCATACAATCCTAATAAGATTACCCATAGCACATTCCTAATAAGATCTACCCATACACATCTTCAAAGATCTACCCATACAATCCAATAAGATTCACCCCATACACATTCCTAATAAGATCTACCCATACACATCCTAAGAGACTTACCCCATACAAATTCTCCTAATATAGATCTACCCCATACACATTCCTAATAAGATCTACCCCATACACATTCCTAATAAGATTACCCCATTACCATTCCTAATAAGTCTACCCATACACATTCTAATAAGATCTACCCCATAACATTCCTAATAAGATCTACCCCCCTAACATTCCTTAATTAGATCTACCCCATACACATTCCTAATAAGATCTACCCATAACATTCCTAATAGATCTACCCCATACACATTTACTAATAGATCTACCCATACACATTCTAAAGATTACCCATACACATTCCTATAAGATCTAACCAATACAATTCCTAATAAGATCTAACCCATAACACATTCCTAATAGATCTACCCCATACACATTCCTAATAAGATCTACCCCATACACATCCTCAATAAGTCTAACAATACACATTCCTAATAAGAATCTAACCCATACACATTCCTAATAAGATCTACCCCATACACATTCCTAATAAGATCATATCCCATACACATCCTAATAGATCTAACCATACACATTCCTAATAAGATCTACCCCAACACATTCCTAATATGATCTACCCCATACCACATTCCTAATAAGATCTACCCCATACACATTCCTAATAAGATATCTACCCATACCACATTCCAAATAAGATCTACCCAACAACATTCTAATAGATCTAACCATACACATTCCTAATAAGATCTACCCATACACATTCCTAAAAGATTCTACCCCATACACATTCCTAATATAGATCTACCCCATAACACATTCCTAATAAGATCTACCCCATACACATTCTAATAAGATCTACCCATACACTTCTAATAAGATCTACCCCATACACTCCTCTAATAAGATTACCCATACAATTCCTAATAAGATCTACCATACCATTCCTAATAAGATCTACCCCATACACATTCCTAATAAGATCTACCCCATACACATTCCTAATAAAGATCTACCCCATACAATTCCTAATAAGATCTACCCCATACACATTCTAATATAGATCTACCCCATAACCATTCCTAATAAGATCTACCCCATACACATTCCTAATAGATCTACCCAATACACATTCCTAATAAGATCTACCCCATACACATTCCTAATAAGATCTAACCCAAAACATCCTAATAAGAATTCTACCCCATACACATTCCATAAAAGATCTCCAACACATCATAAGATCTACCCCATACACATTCTAATAAGATTCTACCCTACACAGTCCTAATAAGATTACCCCATAAATCCTAAAAGATCTACCCCATACACATTCCTAATAAGATTAACCCATACATTCTAATAAGATCTAAACCCATACACATCCTAATAAGATCTACCCCAATACACATTCCTAATAAGATCTAACCCATACACATCTCTAATAAGATCTAACCCATACACATTCCTAATAAGATCTACCCATACACCTTCCTAATAAGATTACCCCATAAACATTCCTAAAGATCTACCCCTAGACACATTCCTAATAAGATCTACCCCATACACATTCCTAATAAGATCTAACCATACACATTCCTAATAAGATATACAAACAATTCCTAAAGATCTAACCCATACACATTCCTAATAAGATCTACCCCATACACATTCCTAATAAGATCTAACCCCTACACATTCCTAATAAGATCTACCCATTACACATTCCTAATAAGATCTACCCCATACACATTCCTAAAGATCTACCCATACACATCCTAATAAGATCTACCCATACACATCCTAAAAGATCTACCCATACACATTCTAATAAGATCTACCCCATACACATTCCTAATAAGATCTACCCATACACATTCCTAATAAGATCTACCCATAACATCCAATAATCTACCCCATACCACATTCCAATAGATCTAACCCATAACATATTCCTAATAAGAATTACCCATACACATTCCTATAAGATCTACCCCATACACATTCCTAATAAGATCTACCCCATACACATTCCTATAAGATCTACCCCATACAATTCCTAAATAAGATCTAACCCATACAATTTCTAACAAACTACCCAATAGACATTCCTAATAAGATCTACCCCATACACATTCCTAATAAAGATCTAACCCATACACATTCCTAATAGATCTACCCCATACACATTCCTAATAAGATCTACCCCATACACATTCCAGAATAAGAATCTACCCCATCAACATTTCCTAATAAGATCTACCCCATACACATTCTATAAGATCTAACCCATACACTTCCTAATAAGATCACCCCATACACATTCCTAATAAGATCTAACCCATACACATCCTATACAGATTAACCCTTAACATATTCTAATAAGATCTACCCCATACACATTCCTAATAAGATCGAACCATACAATTCCAATAAGATCTACCCCATACACATTCCTATAATAGACTACCCCATACACATTCCTAATAAGATCTAACCCATACACTTCCTTAATAGATCTACCCCATACACATTCCTAATAAGATCTACCCCATACACATCCTAATAAGATCTACCCCATACACATCCTAATAGATCTACCCCATACACATTCCTAATAAGAATCTAACCCATACACATTCCTAATAAGATCTACCCCATACACATTCCTAATAAGATCTACCCCATACACATCCTAATAAGATCTACCCCATACACATTCCTATAAGATCTAACCATACACCTCTAATAAATTCTACCCCATACAATTCCTAATAAAGATCTACCCCATACACATTCTCTAAAAGATCTAACCCATACATTCCTAATAAGATCTACCCCAATACACATTCCTAATAAGATCTAACATACACATTCCTTAATAAGATATAACACCATTACATATTCCTAATAAGATATACCCCATACAACATTCCTAATTAAGATCTACCCCATACACATTCCAATAAGATCTACCCATCAACAAGATCTAATTAAGATCTACCCATACACATTCCTAATAAGATCTACCCCATACACATCCTAATAAGATCTACCCACATACATTCCTAATTAGCATCTACCATACACATTCCTAATAAGATCTACCCCCATACACATTCCTATAAGATCTACCCCAATACACCTTCCTAATAAGATCTACCCCATAACATTCCTAATAAGATCTACCCCATACACATCCTAAGAATAGATCTACCCCATACACATTCCTAATAAGATCTACCCCATAACATTCCTAATAGATCTACCCATACACATTCCTAATAAGATCTACCCATAACACATTCCAATAAGATCTACCCCATACACATTCTAATAAGATCTACCCCATACAACATTCCTAATAAGATCTACCCATACACATTCCTAATAAGATCTACACCCATAACATCCTAATAAGATCTAACCAACATTCCTAATAAATCTACCCCATACACATTCCTAAATAAGATCTACCCATACACATTCCTAATAGATCTACCCATACACATTCCTAAAAGATCTAACCAGCACTTAATAAAATTCCATACACATTCCATATAAGATCTACCCCATACACATCCTAATAAGATCTACCCCATAGACATTCCTAATAAGATATACCCATACAATTCCTATAAGATCTACCCATACACATTCCTAATAAGATCTACCCCATACAATCCTAATAAGATATACCCCATACACATTCCTAATAAGATCTACCCCATAGACATTCCTAATAAGATCTACCCCATACACATTCCTAATAAGATCTAACCCATACACATTCCTAATAAGATCTACCCCATACACATTCCTAATAAGATCTACCCCATACACATTCCTAATAAGATCTAACCCATACATATTCCTAATAAGATCTACCCATACACATTCCTAATAAGATCCCTCACCATACTAACATTCCTAATAAGATCTACCCCATAACATTCCTAATAAGATCTACCCCATACACATTCCTAATAAGATATAACCCATACACATTCCTAATAAGACTACCCCATACACATTCCTAATAAGAAATATGAGACCCATACACATTCCTAATAAGATCTAACCCATACATATTCCTCTACATACATAGCATCTACCCCATAGCACATTCCTAATAAGATCTAACCCACATATTCCTAATAAGACTTACCCCATACAATTCCTAAGAAGACTCCCCCATACACATTCCTAATAAGATCTACCCCATACACATTCCTAATGAGATCAACACCATACACATTACTAATAAGATCTACCCCATACACATTCCTAATAAGATCTAACCCATAACATTCCTAATGAGATATACCCATACACATTCCTAATAAGATCTAACCCATACACATTCCTAATAGATCTACCCATACACATTCTAATAAGATCTACCCCATACACATCCTAATAAGATCTACCCCATACAATTCCTAATAAGATCTACCCCCATACACATTCCTATAAGATTCTACACCCATACAATTCCTAATAAGATCTACCCCATACTACATTCCTAAAAGATCTAACCCATACATATTCTAATAAGATCCACCCCACATTCCAATAAGATCTACACCCATACACATACTAATAGATTCCCATACAATTCTAATAAGATCTACCCCATACACATTCCTAATAAGATCTACCCCATACACATCCAATAAGATCTACCCCATACACTTCCTAATAAGATCTACCCCATACAATTCCTAATAAGATCTACCCCATACACATTCCTAATAAGATCTACCCCATACAATATCCTAATATAGATCTACCATACACATTCCTAATAAGATCTACCCCATAACATTCCTAATAAGATCTACCCATACATCTAATAAGATCTACCCCATACACATTCCTAATAAGATCTACCCCATACACATTCCTAATAAGATCTACCCATAACATCCTAATAAGATCTACCCCATACACATTCCTAATAAGACTTACCCCCATACACATTCCTAAGATACCCATAAACATTCTAATAAGATCTACCCCATAACACATCCTATAAGATCTACCCCATACACATTCCTAATAGATTCGAACCCATACACATTACCTAATAAGATCTACCCATTACACATTCCTAATATGTATGTACAGAAACAGCCGTTTGTGCCCTTGAACTTCCAGGGTTTTTACAATGTGACAGCTGAGTCACTAGGCTAAATCACACATGAACATTTTGCAGTAAAAAGGCCATAGCATGTGTTTATGGCAGGAGGATTTGCAGTGGCTGCATGTATTCAGGGGTGTCTCTAGGGTTTTGCACTGAGCCAAAACATTCTGTGTTTTCTATTGCTGCCCCCACCCACTGGAAAGTTAGAATGACTCCCCCCCAGCCACAAACACACTATAGTTTACATATTCAAAAATAATCATCAGCCTTTTAAATTGAGCTTGCGATTTATGAAGACTGCTACTTTTGCGCCTGCTCCCTTTTCTTCTGAATTTTCAGTGGCATTTCATATGCCCTGCCCACCAGACATCACCTGAACATGTGCTCCTTAATTTGGGACCTGACCCCCACTCCCTCTGCAGACTGTCGCTGATGGTTCCCTTTCCTACAGCTGTTGTTGTACGCCTTACGTGCGTAAGCATGTAAGGCAGGCAAACAGGCTGCAAAAGTGGGACCAATCAGCGGCAGTCTGCTGAGAGAGAGCGTCCAAGGCAGTGGATACTTATTTAAAAATCCATGCCTTGGCTGGATTACTGTGGTCGCACCTCTTGCCCATTACCTCTATGTACGTGGGACGCAGACGCTCCCTCCAACCAACCCGTTGTCTGTAAAGTAAATTTTTTTTACTGCACTCATTTAAATGCCGCTTCTCTGGGTACCCGCAGAGCTGCGCCCTGAGATTTTCTTCAGGTGCCTCATTAGAGAGACGGCCCCTGCATGTAGTGTGAAAAGTAATGCTTGTAGCCATGCATGAAATTAATATTGCAATTGCAACAGCTTTGCATGTACATTTTAACACCAGCAAAATTGCTTTCATTAAAATCCCACAACTGTTTGATGGCAATGCCACTTACCAAAAGGGCTCCATAAATAGCCCATGCCAAAATCTCTACATTCCAGTGTAAAGGTAAAAAAAGCCCAAATATATAAATGTCTGACAGAAAACAAACATTTTTTTTCAAATCACTGGAATCGCGCAACGCACACAAAAACATGCGTTTTTCAGGTGTGGATGCGATTGCGAATTGCGTTCAGCATTTTAATCGCAATCGCATGCGGTTTCAATACTTAATGAAAAAAACTAATGCAACAAACGCAACAAAATCGCAGGGATCTGTGTGCGATTGGGTTTGCCATTGCAGTGTGGCCATGCCCTTACTGTCCAACAACTAACAAACCATTTAATCCTGAGCACTCTTAATACTACAGGAGTCTGCCCATGAAATGCAAGGACAAGTCCCATTGGTTACCCATCATGTCCATCTCCGATATTACACGGTATATTTAATATTATACATATACTGCATCTCCCATAACCAATACAATGTGTTTATGCTGTATCAGTCCCAATAGTATATATATATATGTGATACTGTTTATGTCACAGTACACCGTGATGAAGGTGCACGCGTTTGATATTTATTCACTGCCTGATGACAACCCTGAGAGAGGAAATGGATTGAATAAACCTTTATCTTATTTTGATTCAATGTCTGTTGGTTGTGTACCTTTCATTTAAGTATTATACATACAATGTGACATAATGGATCATGTTAAAGAGAGGACCCACACATAGGAAGAATCTAGAATCTGAACAGACTGAACGCAATGTACACAATAATGGAGACAAAGGGCAATTCATTTCTGGGACATTTTTCATTTGAAGTAATGTGAGTCTTTCCTCAGTATTCTCTGAACATGTTAGAATTTACTCAGTGAGGTAAGAATGAAAAATGTCTTTCCAGGGCCTGCAATGCCACTGCACTTGTTATGCTGAATCACCCAGGGAATCCTGATGTTAAGAAACAGTTACCTGATTTTTAATGTTTAATCTCATTTGGCTCCATTCCTAAGGGAAAGGACATTCACCAAACCTTTTAAAGAAGGACTGTGCTCTAAAATGTATTTTTCCGACTAAACACAGCTCAGAAACTGCAGATTATTAAAATGATAAATCCCTTGTCTTCCCGTGATTTACACATGAAAATATACCTGGGAGAGCAAAAGTAAATCCTTCTCTATAGCAGATCTGCAGTTACATTAATTTCACTTAACCTTAGCAGAGGGAAATACATGTAGTTAATTGAACACCTTCCCCTGGATGAAGCACACTGAGCATGGCTGTCCCACTGAGAGAGGGTAGAACTGGGGAATATTGTTGGTTAAGGATGTATAGTGTTGTAAGAGCAGTTATAAGATACATGTTAATACAAATGGTTGTAGACCATTTCTTTTTCTCTAAAATTGTCTTTATTCTTAGCAATACATACTTCAATAGATACTACAATAATATTGAAATACTGCATTCCAAGAACGTATTTTTATTGGGTTCTATTTAGAAGGTTCTGTATGAGATGGAGTGCCCTGTACTGAACAAACTGGAAGTAATTCAATTTTGGAAACTAACCTAAAAAATACTATGAGTAAAATGTTACACACATAACAATTTATAAATCCAGCTAACCCCCAGATACATTTCTTCTCTTAAAGGGTATCTCCATGGTAACAAAAAAAATCCAATTCAGTTTCATGAAGAATGGGAGGTAAAGGAGCTGTGTCTTCTCCTATTCTGATAAAAACCTGCAGGAGCGGGAACGAAGGTAAGGTACTTATCGATCGTGGTCCTCCGCCTCATAGTTGACAGGTCCCACAGACTCTGTATTCTATGTACATAGCATACAAGCAGGGTTATTCAATAAAAGTTCTTCTATTAAAATGGTGCTAATTTTGCCCCAACCAATCAGTTTTAGCTTTCAAATGTTAAAACAAAATTGATTGGTTGGGGCAAAATTTAGCACCATTTTAAACAATAAGAACTTTTAATTGAATAACCCTGTAAGTCTGTTGGGACCTGTCAGACTATGCGGTGGAGCAGCAGAGCATCAGGTAAGCACCTTACCCTCTATCACCTGCAGGTTTTATTGAGAACAGGAGGTAAGACACAGCTCTTTTACCTCCATGTATTCAATAAAACTAAATGGCAACATTTTTACCAGTGGAGATACCCTTTAAACTTGCACCAGAATAGTAAATTATTCAATTTTATAGTTTAGGATTTACTCAATTGACATTTACAGAGGTAGGAAGAAACAGGGGACCAGTCAAGCCCAAAGCAGGATTATCCTTACTCTTTATTAACAGCATGACATTTCTTGCTTTAAACAGAAAGGGGTTTATGTATTTTTGGTTGCAAACAGCTTGCCTGAACTATTATTCTGCAGCAACTAATCAGATATTAGCTTCAACTGGTTGTACTGCAGTTAGATAGCATCTGATTGGTTGCTGTAGATAATAGTACATGAACATTTGCACCTTTCACATTAGCCAAAAAGCGTTATGACAGAAAGAGTTCTTTCTCATAACCAAAAACAGGGGCCCACACACTCCAGTTGGGATTAAAATATGTTCTTACAGCCTATAAATAAATGAACAATGATCTCTACATAGATTCTATATTTCACATCATCAGTTTGACCAAATTCTCCAAAAGACCACATTCCACACCAGGTAAAGGCCAGCTTGAGACAATGCTGTGGATTGGACCCCCTTCCAACCCTAAATGCCAGCTACAAAATGTTTAAATCTGTCCGAAATGTGCTTACCCCCTTTGTTCCCTCAGTCACGGGCTCTTCTGATACTTCCAGGAACAAGAAAAAGAGAACAGAAGGGGCCGGAACGGAGGAAGCCGCGCCTGTCATTGTCTGACACTGATGCGGACTGCTGGTCAGCAGAGAGAGCCGAGGGAATGAGGTCAGGTATGTACATTTCGGTGCTGATTAAGTTTTTAAGAGTAGATTAGAGTAGGGGGGGGGCCCCCCTCCCCCTCCGAAGTGAAGGAGGGAGGGAGGGAGGGGGAGCTCTACTGTGCATGCCAGAGTCCCTTAGAGGAGCAGGAAGTAGCAGGCACTGGATTACAACAGAGTGGCTCCTACTCTTTACTTTTCTAGGCTTAAGTGAGCAGAAACAAAAATTTTCCATTTACACTGTGAGCCTATAGCGTTAGTACAAAACAAGTGTGAGTTAAGCCCCCAATAGTTACATCTCCTGATTGTCTTTCCTCCAGTGTTATACCCGGCACCCCAGAAATCTAGGTGAGATATGCACATTATCCACCAATGACAGCCAGTACCTCACATATAGGCTACTATCAATGACTGACAGATTTGGTTGATTAATGCAGCGCTATGTGTATCTCACTGTTCTCCATTCTATCTTCTACCTTGTCTGCAATTAAAAAATCTACTGGCTTAGCACAATACAGCAATATTATTTTCTTAATCCCATGTTGTATCTGTGAAAGCCCTCAAACATTGATCACAGGCTGCACAACCAATCTCCATATGCCAGCACACAGCATAGGGAAACCTAGAGACCTGTGCTCATCATCAGGCCATAGTAAATACATGGAATCTACATATGGCCCATGTATAATACTATACAACCTGATCAGACACAGCCATACTGATAAAAATCCATACAGTAAACAATAACAATCACATGGAATAAGTCACATCTCTGGCTCTGATTCCATAGACAAGTAATATTTTCATTAAACGGTTTAATCCTCTGTGTAATTAAACTGTAAATTGTGAGAGTGAAGATTGTAAAGTTCCCATAGTTATTTAATGAATAATGTACAGTATAAGATACTGCTTAGGTACTATTTGCTTTCATAAAACTGCAAGTCTGTGTTAATAAGTTATTTGTCCTGTAGACTTGCTCAAGACACATCTTAAAGTTCAAAAAGAATGAAACCATTAACTATGTTTCTCCAATTCCCTCAGTGAAACCACAAAGAACCTTCCTCTGATCCCCTACTATAAAGCAAACACATACTGAGATTATACCTAGATCTGACCTAGTCTTCGTTATTTACTCCACATTGGTTGATATTATAGTATTATAGTTCAATAACATCTGTGTTCTGTTGTGTATATTACATTGAAGCCTGTTCTTCTTCTATGGATAAATAAAAGCAATTGGTTTTTAGAATTTTTAACACAACAATTCTTAACACTACAGCAACTATGGTTTTCTTTCACGATCAGACTCTGCTTTATGCCTGTTTCCCAATGGCTGCCTGCGATGCTGATTTATACTTTCTAAAGTTTATGTTTTGAAAAAAAAAATGAATAACCTAGATGGGGTATATTAACATCACCCATTTCTGTTGGAATTCTGCTCTCCCCTGATCCCCACCAGATATTCCTGCTGGGCCAATCACCTTATTTAAATCCACTACCTTGTGCAGTGCAGGTTCTGAATTACTGTAGAACAAACAAGAAAAGAGATGATCAATGCAAATTCCTGGCCCCCATATATCATAATATCTAGTTGCAAACAGTAAAAACATGGGGGGGTTTATTTAGTTACAATTTATGCATAAAAGTGAAAAAGCCTTCCAACCACGTCAAGGGTAACCCCAGTATGGAAGGTCCTAACAATTTACCTTGGGTCATTTATCTGGGCTGACACTCCTGCTTGGTTGCATTTTCTTGGGAAGGTTGCTCCCTGACCTTGCATGGATTAGTATTAAAGGCTATCACGTCCCCCGCTACTGGCTTTTAACAAGTAGAGCCTCTCACCCAATGCTTAGTATTCAAGGTATAAGACCTCCAATTTAAAGGGACGTGTTGGGGGTTGATACTACCACATGGAAGCTTGGTCAGTCTTCCTGCAGAGAAGCTCTGCTACAATAATATACACAAAAGGGGGGCTGTGGGAGCACTCTGTGGCCAAAATACTTTATAACATATAGTGGAAGTGCTACTGATCTGACCAAAACATTAGAACAAACAAAGAAAAGAGATGATCAATGCACATTCCTGGGCCCTGAAAAGCCTTCCAACCACGTCAAGGTAACCCCAGTATGGAAGGTCCTAACAATTTACCTTGGGTCATTTATTCTGGCTGACACTGGGGTCAGTAGTGGAGGGAAATGTTAGTTTTGGGGGTGGTCATGAACTTTAAAGAGGATAATTATATAGGCTGAGGCACACTACAACGCACAACAATCACGAGCGTTATCACACCGGTGTGTGCGTGATTCTTGTGCATTTTGCGCATGCGATTTTTGCCATTTTCCATTATGGAAATGCAATGCGTTAACGCACCAAAAATGGTGAATGCATGCGTTACCAAAAGGCGAAACGGACGCACAATCGAATGCGCATTGGAAATCATGGGAAATTTTAGCGTTCCCGCGATTTTAATTTTAGCATAAATCGAGGGCGCAATCGCAAGCACAAAACGCACGCGGAAACGCGGAAAAACGTGCTAGTGTGGCCTAGCCCTTAAAGATGATAAACCCAGTTATCCTATTCCGATCTTATTTCTGTACATAGATTGGGCCCTGAAGGCCACAGAATTCAGAGTGATAATCTGCGTACACACAATGGAATTTATTCTTTCCTACGACCTTTTACATCGGTTGGCCAAAACAAAGCACCAGCGCTCAGGGCAAGAAAAGGAGCAGCGGCTAACAGTTCCCACGACGAGCAAAGACAGGCGAATTGAGAGAAACAAGAATCCGAGTGGAGTATAGTAATGTTTTATATAGATGGTTAAAATAATGTTTATGTGGATAGGGTGTTCTGTGGGGTATTACCTATATTTTAACTGATTTCTATACACTAGAAATTAGTCAAGGCATGTAGGCTCGCTGTTGATCCAAAAAGGGTATGTCTACCCCCGACTAATTTTAATATGCTGTAGGGAATTGCTACCTTTCACAAAGGCACAGTCCAGAAAAAAAAAAGTTTTAAACGGCATTTCAACCGAAAGTCGGGACTATGTTTGGCTGGACATGCCTTTAACGGCTCCCTATGAGATGTTTAATTTCCGTAGCCTTAGGGGGGTATTCTCTGCTCGGTGTGTAGGGTTCTGATGAACTCCAGCTATGATCAAAGGGAGGTTAAGTCAAACATCAAGTACTGTACTGGTCTGGGTGAGGTAGTTTCTGTAAACCTCTAATTCCAGCCTTTTTACCTGACTTCTACCAAGCAGTCCAAAAAAATGCAGTGGGTTGTTTGTACACTTCTTGTGTAATCTGATTTTTTGTCCACATCATTGTCATCCATCTATCTGAATTAGTGCAATGTCCTTGAAGTATTAAGATACTTTCAGCTCGATGCACCAAGAGCCGTGATTGGCCACGATACAAACAGCTGGAGATCTATATGCCGATAGCAGCTCTCGGTGCATAACTAACTGCTTTTTCTATTTTGGCACTTTTAATAGCTGGTGCTTTAAATGTCGCAATAGAACTCCGCTTTCGGCCAAATCACATCACTGCACGGTTAACTTCGCGTTAGCCATGCAGCTGCTGCATGAAGGCGTTTAAGTCTAGCTAACCGATATAACTCAAGAACAGGAGCAGTGTGCATGTTGGTGGATCCACCGTTTGTTTCTATTCCTCCATGTAAAGATTTGACACAAGGGGACATCTCATAGCACATCCATGTTTTTGCTTCTTTATCTTATCCTTTACTTGAAATAGGTGGTATTCGGGCATATGTCTAGTAGGAAACCCCCTGTTAAATGATGTCCTGCTGGCAAGGTAGTTGTCTTGGAACAGCCGGTTTATCACCATTACAACAGCCTCTGCGATGGGTAACATGTGTAGAGGATGTCACATCATAGGATATCGGTTGTTACTTATGAGTCTAGTACTAAATCTGCAACTTGTTTGTGAACTTATAACAAATTTAAAATAAGCAATAAATAAATCAAAGGAACTACAGTAGAAAATAACCTTATAAACTTATACACTAAATAAAGAAATATTATTCAATTACCACAGACCATTAATAAGGATGAATCATTTTTAAAAGTGTCAATGTATCAAAAAACAATCATTTCAAAAGGATTTTATTAATTAAATATAAACACTGTACCATACAGGACCATACATGAAGAGATCTATGCCAAGTGTGACTCCTAGTTTAAATATGAAAGAACAAAGCATATTTTAAAACAATAAACCACGCACCCACACAGTGGCTTTTCGGCACATTAAGACAATGAAAATTCTTGCTTTTGATTGTTTTTATCTGATGATAATCACCTTTTTGGTTTCACAAAAGTCTGGAAAATCCCAAATTCATCTAAATTACATCAGGACTGTGGATCCTCCAGATTACATCTGCAGTTTGCCTCCTACTTGGGTAACATTGGTTTGACTGTATTAGAATTCATTAACAGTTTTGCCTTAAAGTATATTATAATAAAAGGTCTCCCTTTACTGTGTCTGCTCTAGTGCCTTTAATATTTTCTTACAGCCCTTCATAATATGTCTGCAGCTCCCGACTGATGTTTCTTTCTCCAGATCGCTCTACTAATTTACCCTGAGCTGGAACTCTGACGTCAGTGTTTGGGGGAGGATCCATCTCAACAGGTAACAAAGATGGAGGTGCACTCTATCCAACAGGGGGTGCAGAAACACGGTAGTCTCCAACAACTCCACTGAAAATGGCTCAAAATCAGTTAGTGACAACTCCACAGATACTAAGGTATCCCAAAACGTTCGTTATGAGTTGTTCAAATGAATATTGAGTGCGCCAGTGTTTGTTCAGGGAGCACAACATTTCCACACTTGGGATGCCTCCTCAAGGAAACAGCAGACTGGTGGGTAGCAATGAAACTAAAGAAAAACTGCATACTGAGAGGCCATACAGAAATTAAGTCACTTGCAGAGGGAACATTTATGTTCATAACCATGCCAAAAACATTTAATAATTAGTATACGTAGATGCCTTTATGTCAGGGCAACGGTAATCACTGTTTAGGCTTAAAGCATACCACCTTAGCCAAAAACGGGTTATTTATATGAGGTAGGGACAACCCTTATAATGTAAACTGGATGTTATTTGAGTCGTGACCCGCAGATGATTATCTGCAGGGGAAATGTCATATCAAACATGTATCCTAGCACTTAGATTTAAACTTCATGTGGATAACAGAACAGAATGGTGGGTCAAGGAAAACCTAAGTAGGGGCGTGTAATATTGAAGGCTTAAGCATGATTAAATCACTTATTAGCAGGAGATAGAAATCATTAGTAAAACCATTGCACATTTACGCATTACGTTTTATGCCGATTGGTGATCCCATTACAGTTATGTCAAGGCACAGGCTAGTATTCACCAAGGATTTCAGCTAAATGGGCCTCAAATCAAATCGAGCTAGCTCATCAATTTCGATCACGCGTGCAATTCTTCAATATGCAATCCAAATCTTCCTAATAGAATTCCGTAAACCCTGGGCTCAATAGAAGGAAAATGATACTCATGCCTTGGCATAAATCCGTACCCTGTCTCAATAGACATCCGATACTACTCAAATACAAAGATTCCTATCATTGTCTGACACATACAATCGATCCCATTGGTTCAAGCCTAACTGCTCTATACACCTGACTATAACCTAATCCCATGGATCCAATCGGCCAATTCGTTGGTCGATCATGCCCCAATTTCCCCCTGTAACTGGCCACCAGATCCCTTGTTTTACGGATCCTCATCCCATTCGTTAACCAGCACCATTCCCTTGTCTCAATGTCCAGACGATCCTTGGGGTCCAACACCTTGTCAATCGGCCCGATCCCCTGGTCTCAATTGCAACCCAATCCTTGCTCTCAATGCAACCCTGATCCCCTTGGTCTAATAGATCCCGATCCCTTGATCTACAATGGACCCAATCCCCTCCAATCGCCCTTGTTCAGGCCCTCTGGGTCTAATACATCCCGATCCCATTGAGTCTCAATACCAAATCTACGATCCCCTTGTCTCAATGCTCGATCTAACCCACTTGGGTCCAATGCCGTACCAATCTCCTTGGTCTCAATGCCACCCAATCCCTTGGTCTCAATGAGACTCCGAATCCCCTTGGTTCATACCAATCCTGGCTATCCACAATCCCTTGGTCTCAATGCCACCAGATCCCATTGGTCATCGCCGACCCCTTGACAATACCACCCAATCCTTGGCTCTCAGAATGCACCCCGATCCACCTTGGTTCCAATGCACCCCAATCCCTTGGTCTCACTACCACCCTAGATTCCCTTGGTCTAAATACGATCCCGAGCCCCTTGATATCAATGGGATCAATCCCCTTGGTCTCAACATATCCCGCCGATCCATCTTTGGTCTCAATGCCAACCATCCCCGGGGTTCCAATAATGCCCCCCTGGTATATACCAATCATCCCCTTGGTCTCATGCCACTCGAAGCCCGTGGTCACAATGTTACCCAATCCCTTGGCCTCAATGCCACCCGATCCCCTTGGTCTCAATAGGATTCCAATCCCCTTGGTCTCATTACGGCCCCCGATCCCCTTGGTCTCAATGCCACCCCGATCCCCTTGGTTCTCAAGCCACGTCATCACCTGTTCAATGCCACCCCGATACCTTGGTCTCAATGACACCCCAATCCCCTTGGTCTCAATACCACCCTGATTCCATTGGTCTAAATATGATCCCGATCCCTTGATATCAATGGGATCCAAACCCCTTGGTCTCAATCCGATCCCTATCCCCTTGGTCTCAATACAATCCCATCCCCCTGGGTCTCAATGCCACCCCGATCCCCTGGGTCTCAATACGATCCCAATCCCCTTGGTTCAATGCCACCCCGATCACCTGGGTCTCAATACATTCCCGATCCTCTGGTCTCAATACAATCCTGATCCCTTGGTCCAATCCATCCCATCCCCTTGGCTCTCAATGCCACCCGATCCCTTGGTCTCAATGCTACCCCATCCCCTTGGTCTCAATGCTACCCAATCCCCTTGGTCTCAATGATCCGATCCTCTTGATCTCTTGATCTCAATGCAATCTCAATCCCTTGATCGCAATGCAATCCCGATCCCCTTGGTCTCAATGCCACCCCAATCCGCTTGGTCTCAATATGATCCTGAACCCCTGGATCCAATACAATCCCAATTCCATGATCTCAATAGAATCCCAATCCCTTTGGTCTCAATAGAATCCCAATTCCCTTGGTCTCAATACAATCCCGTTCCCCTTGGTCTCAATACAATCCCGTTCCACGTGGATCTCAATACAATCCCGATTACCTTGGTCTCAATAGAACTCCGATTCCTTGCTCTCAATACAATCCCAATCCCCTTGGTCTCAATAAAATCCCGATCCCCTTGGTCTCAAAATACAATCTGATCACTATCTAATAGGATCCTAATCCCTTGGTCTCAATCCGGCCCAATCGTCCTGGTCTCAATAGCAATCCCGATTCCCTTCCTGAATAATTCCCCTCAAACCCAATCCAATCCCTTGGTCTCAATAAAATCACCGATCCCCCGTGGTCCAATACATCTCCCCGATCCCCTTGATCTCAATAGGAATCCTATACCCTTGGGTCGCAATCGCCCCAATCTACCTTGGTCTCAATGCCACCCAGATCCCCTTGGTTTCAATTAGGATCCCAATTCCCCTTGGTCTACAATCCCACCCCCAATCCCTTGGTCTCAAAAAAATGCCACCGATCCCCTTGGTCCAATCCGGCCCCGATCCCCTTGGTCTCAATACCACCCCAATCCCCTTGTCTCAATCGGCCCCGATCACCTTGTCTCAATGCCCACCCCAATCCCTTGGTCTCAATACCACCCTGATCCCTGGTCTAAATCCGATCCCGTCCCCTTAATCTCAATGGTGATCCCATCCCCGTGGTCTCAATACGAATCCCTTTGGTCTAATGCCACCCCATCCCCTGGGTCTCAATACGCTCCCGTTCCCCTGATCTCAATGGGATCCAAATCCCCCTTGTCTCAATCCGATCCATATCCCCTTGGTTCTAAGACAATCCCACTCCCTTGGTCTCTTTTTTTTGTTGCCAGCCGATCCCCTGGGGTCTCAATACGATCCCGTCCCTTGGTCTTCATTACAATCTGACCCTGGTCTCATACAATCCCAAACCCCTTGGTCTTCAATGCCACCCCGATTCCCTTGTCTCAATTGGCTACCCCATGTCCCCCTTTGGTCGCATGCTACCCCAATCCCTTTGGTCTCAATACGATCCCGATCCTCTTGATTCTTGATCTCAATGCAATCTCCAATCTTGATCGCAATGCAATACCGATCCCCTTAGTCTCAAATGCCACCCCAACCCCCTTGCGGTCTCAATTATGATACTGAACCTGGATCTCAATACAATCCAATTCATGATCTCAATAGAATCCCAATACTTGGTCTCATAGATCCCAATTCCCCCCTTGGTTCTTCAATTACAATCCCGTCCCCTTGGTCTCAATACAATCCCGATTCCCTTGGTCTCAATACAATCACGATTCCCCTTGGTTCAATAGAATCACGATTCCCTTGCTCTCCATACAATCCCAATCCCCTTGTTCAATAAAATCCTGATCCCCTTGGTCTCAATACAATATCGATCCCCTTGATCGCAATAGGATCCTAATCCCTTGGTCTCAATCCTGGCCCCCATCTCATTGGTCTCATGCCACCCCAATCCCCTTCGGTCTCAATGACACCGATCCCCTTGGTCTCAATAGGATTTCACCCAATCCCCTTGGTCTTCACCACCCCAATTCCCCTTGGTCTCAATGCCACCCGATCCCCTTGGTCTAAATACGATCCGATCCCCTGATCTCAATAGGAGCCCAACCCCTTGGTCTCAATCCGGCCCCGATCCCCTTGGTATCACTACCACCCCAATACCTTGTCTCAATCGGCCCGATCCGCTGTCTCAATGCCACCCCAATCCCCTTGGTCTCAATTACCACCCTTGAACCCATGGGTCTAAAATACGATCCGAGCCCCTGATCTCAATGGGATCCCAATCCCTGGTCTCAATCGATCCCTTTGGTTCAATGCCACCCCAAAACCCCTGGGTCTCAATATGATCCCGATCCCCTTGGTTCAATTACAATCCTATCCCCTTGGTCTTCAATTAAAATCCCGATCCCCTAGGTCTCAATGCCACCCCGATCCCGGTGGTCACAAGATCCCCGATCCCTTGGTTCAAGCGACCCGATCCCTTGGTCTCAATAGGGATCCCAATCACCGTGTTATACGGCCCGATTCCCTTGAGTCTCAATGCCCCCCCAATCCCTTGGTCTCAATGCCACCCGGATCCCGGGGGAGGCTCTCAATACGATCCCGTCCCCTTGGTCTCAATACAATCCTGATCCCCTTGGTCTCAATACCATCCCAATTCCTTGGTGTCAATGCCACCCCGATCCCCTTGGTTTAATGCGACCACCCCTTGGTCTCATGCTACCCCAATAACCTTGGTCTCAATATTATCCCGATCCCCTTGATCTCAATGCAATCTCAATCCCCTTTGATCGCCATGCAAATCCCGATACCTTGGTCTCCAATGCCACCCAATCCCCTTGGCTCAATATGATCATGAAACCCCGGATCTCAAACAATCCCAATTCCATGATCTCATTAGAAATCCCAAGCCCTTGGTCTAAATACAATCCCTTCCCATTGGTCTCAATACAACCGTTCACTGCGTCTCAATACAATCCCAATTCCCTTGTTCTTCAATAGATCCCGATTCCTTGCTCTCAATTACATCCAATCCCCTTGGTCTCAATAAAATCACGATCCATTGGTTCAATACAATCTCGATCCCCTTGATCTCAATAGGATATAATCCCCTTGGTCTCAATCCGGCCCCCAATCTCCTTGGTATCAGTGCCACCCCAAATCCCCTTGTCTCAATGACACCCGATCCCCTTGGTCTCAATAGGATTCAATCCCCTTCGGCTCCAATCCACCCCATCCCTTGGGTATCAATGCACCCAATCCCCTTGGCTCCATACGATCCGATCCATTGATTAATGCAATCTCATCCCCTTGATCACAATGCAATCCTGATCCCTGTCTCACTGCCACCCCAATCCCCTTGTCTCAATATGAGCCGAACCCACTGGATCTCAATACAATCCCAATTTACATGATCTCAATAGAATCCCATTCCCTGTGTCTAAATACAATCCCGTTCCCTTGGTCTCAATACAATTCCCGTTCCCTTGTCTCAAGACAATCGTTCCCTTGGTCTCAAATACAATCCCGATTTTCCTTGGTGTCTCAATTTTTGAGAATGTTCCCGATTTCCCTGCTCTCAATACAATCCCAATCCCATCCCTTGTCTCAATAAAAATCCCGATCCCCTTGGTCTCAATACAATCTCGATCCCCTGATTCAATAGGATCTAACCCCTTGGTCTCAATTCCGGCCCCCCCAATCTCCTTGAGTCTCAATGCAACCCCAATCCCATTGGTTCAATGACCCCGATCCCTTGGTCTCAATAGGATCCAAATCCCCTTGGTCTCAATCCACCCCAATCCCCTTGGTCTCAATGCCACCCGATCCCCTTGGTCTTAATACGATCCCGATCCCCTTGATCTCAAATAGGATCCCAATCCCTGGTCTCAATCCGGCCCGATCCCCTTGGTTATTCAATACCACCCAATCCCATTGCGTTCAAATCGTCCCGATTCCCCTTGGTCTCAATTGCCACCCCAATCCCCTTGGTCTCAAATACCACCTGGATCCCATGTGTCTAAATACGATCCCGTCCCCTTGATTCTCAATGGGATCCAATCCCCTTGGTCTTCAATCCGATCCCTTGTCTCATGCCACCCAACCCCTGGGTTCAATACGGATCCCGATCCCCTTGGTCTCAATACCACCCCAATCCCCTTGGTCTCAATCCGGCCCCGATCCCCTTGGTCTCAATGCCACCCCAATCCCCTTGGTCTCAATACCACCCTGATCCCCTTGGTCTAAATACGATCCCGATCCCCTT
>JAACNH010003384.1:0-29563 GCA_019447015.1 Hymenochirus boettgeri
TAAACGAGCATCGAAGAGTAAAATGTCCATGGTATCTAGGCGCGAACGCGAGCATCGAATATGCGAGTAAAGTGTCCATTAAAACCTATACGCGAGCATCGAATCCGCGAGTAAAGGGTCCTTTAAAACCTATAAACGAGCATCGAAGAGTAAAATGTCCATGGTATCTAGGCGCGAACCGCGCCAAAAACAACATTGCCCACACGGTAAAATCTTGTTATCAGCCATCCTTTCTAAAAGGCTACTATCACAACAGCAATACGAATTACCGCGCGATTCACGGTATTTGAGCTCCTTTGCCGCGATACTTGTACTTAGGCGCAACTGGCTCATAATATAGTTTAGAACGCGAAGTATCGCTCCCGACGTACTGAGCCGGGGGCTGGAGAGTGGGCTGCTGGAAAGGATTGCCCCACGGGTGGTCGCATCCCGCCACCACAGGGTTCCCGCACACCCCTTTCCAGCCGCCCTCCCAGACCCCTGCCCTGTAATGCTCGTTGGGAAAGGGAAGGAGGCCTGCTGGGGGTGGGTGGAGGGAGCCCTCCAGCGGGGCGCACTGAGAATTGCCTTTAGTGACTTAAGGGGTCCGGCACTTCAACTAGAGACCGGGACCCCCCTTCCTGGCCCTTATAGAGTCCATTGCGGTCTCAGAATGCCCTTCAGCCCCCTGACAGGGCCCTTTGTGGTTTAATTGGCCCACATCTTTAACTGGGGGGGGCCCCCCTCTTTTCTTCCCTGGCACTTATAAGTGCTCTTGCGGCTCCTTGGAAGGGCCCTTGCTGCTTACAAAGGATCCTTGTGGCACTTAAAGGATCCGCAGCTTTACGCCTGGACCACGGCCCTTCAAGGAAAAAAGACTGGTTACGTATATTCACATGTGTGCACGCATTGAAAAAAACCAAATCACAACGTTGGATTAGGGTCCCTTCAGCAAACCTATATGAAGAGTGCAGAACCCTGCCAAGCTCAGACTCCATCACATATTATGAAAAAGAACGAGGCCAGCCAACATCGCCTCGCCTGGCATTGCATTCAGCATAGTAGGGTTCGCTGGCGTGAAGAAAGAGAACATCGGGATCAAACGACTAGCAACATCGCTTCGTTGAAACCCGCTAGCGCCGGATTTGCCCCTAGCCAGCTGCGGGGCATTGCCCAGTTTCCAGGCAATGGTATATCTTACTATTATTCAATCCAGGTCCTGTTCTATCTGTAATATTCTTCATCCAGGTCAATTGTATCTCTGTAATATTCATCCATTCAGTAAGGTCATGGTATGGTCTGAATTTCACCATCCATGTCATTGTATATCTGTAATAAGTAATTCAATTCATTTCAGGTCAATGGTAATCTGATATCCTCCCATCCAGTCATGGTATATCTGTAATATCATTCACCAGTCAGGGTATAATTGTATCTTCATTCAGCCAGGTCCATGGTATATTCTGTAATATTCATTCATCCGGTCATGGTATAAATCTGGTAATATTCAATTCATCCAGGTCCTGTCTATCTGTAATATTCATTCAATTCCAGGTCATGGTATATCTGTAATATTCATCATCAGGTCATGTTTATATCTGTAAATTCTTCAATCCAGGTCATGGTAATATCTGTAATATTCTTCAATCCAGGTCAGTGTATATCTGTAATATTCATCACATCCATGTCATGGTTATCTGTTTATTCATGTATTCTAAGTCATGGTAATATCTGAATATTCACTCCATCCCACAGGGTCATGGTATATCTGTAACTATTCATTCATCCAGGGTCATGGTATATCTGTAATATTCATGTCCCAGGTCATGGTATATCTGTACATTCATCCATCCAGGTCCATGGTGATATCTGTAATATTTTTCATCCGGTCCATGGTATATCTGTAATATCATCATCCAGGTTCCTGGTATAATCGTATACTCATTCATATCATCCAGGTCCATGGTATATCTGTTATAATTCAATTTCATCCAGGTCATGGTATATCTGCATATTCAATCCTAATCCCATCATGGTTATCTGTAAATATTCATTCATCCATGGTCATGGTATTCTGTAAATATGCATTCATCATATGGGGCCAGTACCAGGTCATGTATATATCGTAATTTTGCATTCATCAGGTCATGGTATAATTCTTTAATATTCGTCATCCAGTCATGGTTACTGTATATCCCTCCATCCCGGTCAATGGGTATACTGTAATATTCATCCATCCAGTCATGGTAGATCTTTAATATATCGTTTATCCAGTCATGGTAAATCTGTAATACTCCGTTCATATTTCATCCAGTTCATGGGTATATCTGTAATATTCATCCTCCAGGTCATGGTATATCTGTAATATTCATCCATCCAGGTCTGGTATATCTGTAATATTCATTCAATCCGGTCATGGGTATATTCTGGTATTATCCTCCATCCAGGTCATGGTATATCTGTAATTGCATTTCATCCAGGTCACGGTATGCTGTAATAAATCCATTCATCCAGGTCATGGTAAATCTGTAATATCGTTCATCCAGGCATGGTATATCTGTAATATTCCGTTCATCCCATGTCCATGGTAATATCTGTAATATTCGTCATCCCAGCATGGTATATCTGGCAATATTTTCATCCATCCAGGTCATGGTATAGCCTGTATTTCTCCATCCAGGTCATGGTAATAGCTGTAATAATTTCGTTCATCCAGGTCATGTAAATCTGTAATACTACGTTCATACCAGTCCAGGTATATCTGTATTCCCGTCCATCCAGTCATGTATCTTCTGGTAATATTCATGCCATCCAGGTCATGGTATATCTGTAATATTATTCATCCTTGTCAGGTAAGCTTGTAATATACATTCATCAGGTCATGGTATATCTGTATTATTCATCCATCCAGGGCATGGTTATATCTGTAATATTCAGCCATCCCAGTTCATGGTATATCTGTACTCTTCATTCATCCAGGCATGGTCGATTATCTGTATTATTCATCCATCCAAGTGTCATGGTTATCTGTACATATTCATTCATCCAGTTTCAACGGTAATATCTGCAATTCCATTCCATCCAGGTCATGGAACATCTGTAATACTCATTCTCCCATCATGGTATATCTGTAATATTCATTTATCCAGGTCAGGTATATCTGTAAATACATCCATCCAGGTCATGGTATATTCTGTCATATTTCATTCATCCGGTCTGGTATAATCTGTAATATTCATTCTCCAGAACCGAGGTCATGGTAATATCCTGTAATATTTCATTCATCCAGGTCATGGTAATCTTTTAATCTTCCATCCATCCAGTCATGGTATCTCTGTATATTCATCCATCCGGTCCATTGTATATCCTGTAATATTCATTCTCCAGGTCATGGTATTATCTTAATATTCATCCATCCATGTCATGGTATATTCTGTAATATTCACCATCCGGGTCATGGTATTCTGTAATATTCGTTCATCCAGGTCTGGTATATCTGTACATATTCATTTCATCCAGGTCATGGTATCTCTGTAAAATTCTCATCCAGGTCCTTGTATATCTGTAAGATTTCTTATCCAGGTCATGGTATCTTATATTCATTCATCCAGGTCATTGTATAATCATGTAATTATTTCACCCATCCAGGTCATGGTATTCGTAAGATTCAGTCATCCAGGTCACGTATATCTGTAATCTGTACTATCCATTCAACTCCAGGTCAATGGTATATCTGTAATACTCATTCATCCAGTCATGGTAAATTGTAAGATTCTTTATCCATGTCATGGTATATCTGTAATATACATCCAATCAGTCTTGTATAATATGTTAATATTCATTCATCCAGGTCCAGTGGTATATCTGTAATATTCATTCATCCAGGTCTGGTATATATGTAATATATTCACCAATCCAGTCACGGTATATCTGTAATATTCTTCATCAGGTCACGTTATCTGTAATATCCATCCATCCAGTTCATGGGATATCTATAATATTCATCCATTCCCAGGTCATGTTATCTGTAATATTCATTCATCCCGGTCATGGTATATCTGGTAATATTTTCATCCATCCAGGTCATGGTATAATCTGTAATATTCATTCATCCCCAGGTCATGTAGATCTTGTAATTTCATCCATTCCAGGTCATGGTATATCTTACTATTCATCCATCCAGGTCATGGTATATCTGTAATATTCATTCATCCAGGTCATGGTATAACTCTGTAATATTCATTCATCCAGGTCATGTATATCAGTAATATCCATATCCATCCAGGTCATGGTAGCTCTGTAATATTCATTCATCCAGGTCATGGTAACTTTAAATATTCATGGTCATCCAGGTCATGGTATATCTGTAAATATTCCTTCCAACTCCAGGTCCGGTATAGCGTGTAATATCATACCCATCCAGGTCATGGATATCTGTAATATGCATCCATCCAGTCATGGTATAATCCTGTACTATTCATTCATCCCAGGTCAATTGTATATCTGTATTAATTCATTCATCCAGGTCATGGTATATTATCTATAATATTAATCGCATCCAGCGTCATGGTATATCTGCTAATATTCATCCAGCCAGGTCATGTTGATCTGTAATATCATCCATCAGGTCACGGTAATATCTGTAATATTCTCCATTAAGCCAGGGTCTGGTATATCTGGTAATATTCATCCATCCAGGTTCATGGTATCTTTAATATTCATTCATTCCCAGGTCATAGTATATATCCGTAATATTCATCCATCCAGGTCACGTATAGTCTGTAATATTCAGCCCTTCAGCGTCCGGATATCGTAATATCTCATCCATCCAGTCACGGTAATACTGTCATATTCATTAAGCCAGTCCAGGTTCATGTATCTGTACTTTCATTCATCCAGGTCATGATTCTGAATATTCATCCTCCAGGTCTATGGTTATATCTTGTAATATTCATCCATACAGCAGTCATGGTATATCGTTTAAATTCCTCCATCCAGGTCACGTATAGTTCTGTAATTATCTCATCACATCCAGGTCACGGTATATCTGTAAATCATTCATCCAGGCATGGTATATACTGTAATTTCATTCATCCAGGTCATGGTATATCTGGTAATATTCCATTCTCCAGGTCTGAGTATATCTGTAATATTTCATCCATCCAGTTCAATGGATATCTGTAAATATTCATGGCACCCAGTGTCTCATGGTATAATCGTAATATTCAGCCATCAGGTCATGGTATATACTGTAATATTATTCATCCAGGTCATGGTATATCTTGTATATTCATTCATAGCGTATCGAGTATATCTGTATATTCAATCATCAGGTCATGGTTAATCTGTAATTATTCATCATCCAGGTCCTGGTATATCTGTAAATACAAGGCATGGTAATCTATTTCCATCCAGGTCATGTATTATCTGTAATTTCATTCCTCCAGGTTCAGGATATCTGTAATATTCAACCATATCCTCTGGTCATGGTATATCTGTAATATTCCATTCATCCCGGTCATTGTATATCTGTACTATTCATTCATCCAGGAGGATCTGTATTCATCACCAGGTATATATTTTTATTTCAGTTTAAGCTTCAACTGGGACCTAAAGTTAGTTCTTTTGAAGACATTTCGTAGTCTCTTAAGAAAGATCCAGAACTCAAACTCATTAGTCTATGTTGCTCTAATTGAATACCCTAAAGACATGACATACAGTGGTTTTATGTTTTTTTGAATTTTATTTACCAGTAATAAAATTGCCCTTTCACATTTTAAAGCATTTTTAAAACACTTGTTGCAGTTGCTTATGCCATTTAGTTCCAAGCCCAAAGTACCACTGTACCATCTCCCCCATCTTCACCATGGCCATCCTATGTGGATTGTTTATTATTGCAGCTGTCACTGCACCCACTGAATCTTAAGTGGGAGCTTGTTTTGTGTGATTAAACAGCAGAGAACACCTTGTAGACTTAACGCTCATTTTATGCCAGCCAGTTGCTGACCCTCGACGTGCACAATGGTTTATAGCATACAGGGGACAAGGTATTCTAGATCTTCCTTAAAACTTATATTGTTTCAATTAGCTCACAGTAGATCTTTGCCTGTGTTTAATTGTCGATGTACCCTGAAAGGTCTAATTAACATTCATTTTTTGCAGATCGAACCCATCAAAAGGTTGCATGTTTAATTTTCATGTCACTGCATTGTTACAGTTTATGAAGCAGGAGAAGTAATTTGAAAACAATAATTATTATATTTAAAAATCATTAACTGTATATACATGGAAGTATCCAATGTTTTCAACATACATTTTATTGGTCGTAATAATGTGAATCTAATGCGGTTGTGGTTTCCACATGTTGGTGGGCACTTTCCCTCTGTTGCCATTTGCTGTGTTCCTGTAACTTCCATTTACCACCAGCAAATAGTTGGCCCTCTTCAAGCTACCGGTTCACATCAATTAATACCTGCAAACGGGTACCTTATTTGTAAGGACTCCACTGCTTTGCTTCAGGTGCCAGCATCGTCAGTTGTACCTGTAGTCCTTTCCTGAGTGTTAAGACTGTTAATGTTTGTAGTCTGTTCATAGTCCTGTTTAAGTACTGTCCTGTTTCCTGTTCGTATAGTCCTTGTTTATAGTCCTAGTTTTCCTGTTTCATATCCTGTTTATAGTTCCTGTTCCTGTCAAGTACTTGTTTATATCCTGCTATAGTCCTGTTCCTGTTCGAAGTCCTGTTTATAGTCCTTTTCGTAGTCCTCTTTATAGCCCTGTTCCTGTTCGTAAGTCGGTTATAGTCCTGTTCCTGTTTGAGAGTCCCTGTTATATCCCTGTTCCTGTTTCGTAGTCTTGTTTATAGCCTGTTCCTGCGAAGGTCCTTCTGTTATAGTCCGTCCTGTTTTGTATCCTGTTTATAGTCTGTCCTGTTCGTATTGTCAGTGTTTATAGCCTGTTTATAGTCCCCTGTTCACTGTTCGCTAGCATGTTTTATAGTCCTGTTTATGTCGCTCCTGTTCGTTAGTCCTGTTTATAGTCCTGTTCCTGTTTGTAGTCCTTCTGTTATAGGTCCCTGTTCCTGGTCCGTATTGTTTATAGTCCCGGCTCCTGTTCCGTAGTCCTCTGTTTTAGTCCTTTCCGCTTTCGTAGTCCTTTTTATAGTGCGTGTTCCTATTTGCGTCCTGTTCATGTTTCGAGAAGTCGTGTTTTGTAGTTAGCTCTGTTTATACCTGTTCGTGGTTCAGTCTGTTTAAAGTCCTGTTTTATAGTCCTGCTCCTGTTCATCGTCCGTTTATAGTCCTGTTCTGTTCCAAGTATTGTATTAGTCCTGCTTATAGTTCTCTTCCTGTTCGAAGTCCTGTTTATTAAGCCCTGTTCTTCTCCTGTTCGATTAAGTTTTTTTTTATCCGTTTATAGTCCTGTTTCCCGGTTTGTAGTCACTGTTATCGTCTGTTCCTGTTTGAGTAGTTAGTCCTGTTGTGATCTGTAAGCCCCTGTCCTGTTCGAAGTCCTGTTTTTATAATCCTGGTCCTGGTTTTGTAGTCGCGTTATATTCCTGTTGGCTGTTTGTAGTCCTGTTAAGCTTTTCTGTTAGTTTTAGTCCTTTCGTTAGGCCGGTTAGTCATGTTCATAGTCTTAGTCCTGTTATTGTCATAGTCGTTAACTTGTTTTATAGTCCTGCTCCTGTTGTAGTCCTGTTTATGTCCTGTTTCCTGTTTGTTTAGTCGCTGTTTATAGTCCCGTTCCTGGTCGTAGTCTGGTTTATAGCCCTGGTTCACTGTTCGTTAGTCACTGTTTATAGGCTCTGTTCCTGTGTCGTCTAGTCCCTGTTATAGTGCTGTCTATTGTGTAGTTCCCATGTTCAGTTCTAAGCTTGTTTATGAGTCACTGTTTATAGTCCTGTTCCTGTTGTAGCTTGTTTATAGTCCTGTTTCCTGTTCCAAGTCCTTGTTTTTAGCCTGATTATATCCTGTTCCTGTTCGTAGTCCTGTTTTATAGTGCTGTTCCCCTATTTGTAGGCCTGGTCATGTCGAAGTCTTTGTTTATAGGCCTGTTTAATAGTCCTGCTCCGTTCATTGTCCCTGTTTATAGTCCTGTTCCTGTTCCAATCTTGTTTATAGTCCTGCGTATAGTTCCGGTCCTGTTTCGAAGTCCTGTTAATAGCCTGTTCCTGTCGAAGTCCTGTTTATAGTCTGGTTCCTGTATTGTAGTCTCGTTTTTATAGTCCTGTTCCTGTTTGTAGTTCCTGTTTAAAGTACCTTGTTCCTGTTTGTAAGTCTTGTTTATAGCCCTGGTTCCTGTTCGAAGTCCTGTTTATAATCCGTTCCTTGTTTTGTAGTCCGGTTTATAGTCGTTGCTGTTTTAGTCCGGTGTTTGATCGTCCTCGGTTCCTGTTCGTAGTCATGTTTAATAGTCCCTGTTTATTATTCCTGTTCCCTGTTCATAGTCATGTTTATATGTCCTTTTATAGTGCCTATAGCCTGCCCGTTTGTAGTCACTGTTTTATGTCCTGTTTCATTGTTTTGTAGTCCTGTTGTATAGTCCTGTTCTGGTCGTTAGTCTGTTTATAGCCCTGTTAATCCTGTTCGTAGTCCTGTTTAATAGTCCTGTCCATGTTCGTAGTCCTGTTTTAGATGCTGTCCTATTGTAAGTCTCTGCTCATGTTGGAAGGTCTTGGTTTATACGGTCCTGTTATAGTCTGTTCCGTTCGTATAGTGTTTTATAGTCTGCTGTTCCTGTTCCAAGTCTGTTTATAGCCTGCTTATAGTCCGTGTTCCTGTTCGTTTTAAGTCCTGTTTATAGTGCTGTCTCTATTGTTAGGTCTCTGTTCATGTTCGAAGTATTTGTTTTAGTCCTGTTTATAGTCCTGCTCTGCTTCATAAAGTCCTCTCCTTATGAGGGTCCGTCGCTAGGTTCCAACTCCTATTGTAATAGCCCTGTTCCGTGGTCGCGAAGTCCTGGTTGATAGTGACCTGTGTCCTGTTGTAGTGCCCTGTTTTAGTGCTGTTCATGTGTGTAGTGGTGTTTAGCGCAGCCCTGTTCTCCGTTCGAAGTCCGTTTATAAATCCTGTTCCTGTTTGTAGTCCTGTTGTATAGGCCTGTTTCCTGTTCGTAGCATGTTTATATAGTCCTGTTGTATAGTCCTCGTCTGCTCCCGTATCGAGTCTGTTTATAGTCTGTTCCTGTTCGTTAGTTCCTGTTTATAGTCCGTTCCTGTTTCCTGAGTCTTGTTTATTAGTCTGCTTCCTGTTCGTGAGTCTGTTATAGTCTGTTCTGTTCGTAGTCCGCAGTTTATAGTCTCTGTCCTTATTTTGTGTCCTGTTTATAGTCCCTGTTCCTGTTTGAGTCTGTTTCTAGTCTGTTTCCTGTTTGTAGTCCTTTTATAGCCCTGTTCCTGTTCGTAGAGTCCTGTTTTATAATCCTGTTCCTGTTTGTAGTCCTGGTTTATAGGTCCTGTCCTGTTTGTAATTCCTGTTTTAGTCCTGAACTTTATGATTCGTAGTCATGTTTTATAGTCCCCCTTTTTATAGTCCCTGCCACTCCTGTCGTAGTCCTGTTTATCTACTGTTCCTGTTCGTTTACCTGT
The DNA here is from genome assembly GCA_019447015.1 of Hymenochirus boettgeri. NCBI lineage: Eukaryota > Metazoa > Chordata > Amphibia > Anura > Pipidae > Hymenochirus > Hymenochirus boettgeri. The sequence goes on from JAACNH010003384.1 coordinate 9,566, forward strand.
TATATAGTCCGGTTTCCTTTGTTTGTATCCTGTTATAGTCCGTTCCTGTTGTATGTCTTGTGTTTAGAATGCTGCTCCTGTTCTTTCGTAGTCCTGTTTATAGTTCCTGTTTCCTGTTCGTAGTCCTTTTTTATAGTCTGTTGTGGCTATTGATTATAGTTCCTGTTCATGTTCGTGATCTTGTTTTAGTCCTGTTTATAGTCCTGTTCCTGTTCGTTCGTCTTGTTAAAGTCCGCGTTATAGTTCCTGCTTCCTTGTTCATAGTCCTGTTTCAAGCCTGTTCCCTGTTCATAGTTCCTGTTATAGTCCTGTTCCTATTTGTAGTCCTGTTTCTATAGTCCGTTTCATGTCGTATAGTCCTGGTTTATAGCCCCTGTTTATAGTCTGCTCTTGTTTATAGTCCTGGCTTATAGTTCCATGTTCCTGTTCGAAGTCTCGTTTATAGTCCTGATTCCTGTTTTAGTCCTGTTACTAGAGCCTGTTCCTGTTTGTGTCTTGTTTATAGGCCTGTTTCCTGTTCGAAGTCTGTTTATAATCCTGTTCCTGTTTTGTAGTCCTTTTATAGTTCACTGTTCCTTTGTTTGTAGTCCTGTTATTAGTCCTGTTCCTGTTCGTATCGATTTATAGTCCTGTTATAGAATCCTGCGCCTTCGTTGTTCTCGAGTCCTTATTAGTCCCTGTTCCTGTTCGTAGTCCTGTTTATAGTCCCTGTTCTGTTTTGTATGTCCTGTTTATGTCCTGTTCCTGTTCGTAGTCTTGTTTATATAGTCCCTGCTTTCCTGTTCGTAGTCCTGTTTTATAGTCTGTTCCTGTTCGTAGGTCCTGTTTAATAGTCCTGTTCCTATGTTGTAGTCCTGTTTATAGTCCTGTTCTATTTGTTAGTCCTGTTATCTCTTCCTGTTAAGTCTTGTTATCCTGTTCCTGGGCTTTAATTGTTCCATTGTGTCCCCTTGTTTATACTGTCTGTTGTAGTCTCGGTTATTCCTGTTTAATCCTGTTTATAATCCTCTTGTTGTCGATTTATTGTCCTGTTCATAGTCCTGCTCCTGTTTCGTAGTACTGTTTATAGTCCTGTTACTGTCTGTTGTCTGGTAGTCCTGTTTATAGTCTGCTTCCTGTTGTAGCATGGTTAAAGTCCTGTTTCTGTTCGAGTCTGTTTTAGTCACTGTCTCCTGTTCGTAGTATCCGTGTTTAGTCTGTTCTCTGTTCGTAGGTTCCTGTTTATAGTCCCTCGTTCTTCCTGTTATGTCCGTTCCGTTCTAGTCCTGGGTAAGTCGCCTTATTTGCGTAGTTCGAGCTTGTTTATGTCTGTTTATAGTCCGCTCCTGTTCATAGTCCTGTTTATAGACCTACAAGCCTTCCTGTTGCGTAGTCCTGTTTATAGTCCGTGTTCCTATTTGTTAGTCCTGTTTATAGTCCTGTTCATTCGGTTTGTTTAGTCTTGTTATAGTCCTGTCGTATAGTTCTTTCTAGCTCCTGTTTTCCTGTTGCTGTTCGTAGTATGTTTATAGTCACGTTCCTATTCGTAGTCCTGTTTATATAGTCCCTGTTTCCTATTTGTAGTCCTGTTTTAGGTCCTGTGCCTATTTGTAGTCCTGTTTATAGTTGTTTTCCTGTTGGTAGTCCGTTTAGTCCTGTGTTTCAGTCCCTGTTTATAGTCCTGTTCCTGGTTGGTCCTGTTATAGTCTTATTCCTTTGTAGTCCGGTTGTTTGTTCAGTCGTAGCTTGTTTTTATAGTCCTTGCGTCCTGTTTGTAGTCCTGTTTATAGTCCTGTGGCCTGTTCGCTAGTTCCTGTTAATAGTCCTTTTCATATTTGTAGTTCCTATGTCTTTCTAGTCTCTGTTATAGTTCTGTTTATAGTCGTTCCTGTTCGTAGTCCCTTGTTTAAAGTCCCTGTTTAGTAGTCCGCTCCTGTTTCATAGTCCTGTTTATAGCCCTGTTCCGGTTCGTAGTCCTGTTTATAGCCGTTCTATTTGATAGTTCTGTTTATAGTCCTGTTCATGTTGGAGTCTTTTTTTATGAGTCCTGTTTAATAGTCCTGTCTGTTCGTAGTCTGTTTTATAGTCCTGTTCCTGTCGTAGTCCTGTTTATGTCTGTTTCCTGTGATTAGGTCTGTTTATAGTCATGTTCATGTTCGTAGTCTGTTATATAGTTCCTCTGTTCCTATTTGTATCACGTTGTTTATATCATCCTGTTCTATTTGGCTTTATAGTCCTGTTCCGGGTTGTAGTCCTGTTTTTAGTCTGTTCCTGTTCTATGTCAGTCCTGTTTATAGTCCTGGTTTCTGTCCTGTTCTAGTCATTTTATAGTCCGTTTATAGTCCTTGCTCCTGTTCGAGTCCTGTTGTATTATAGTCCTGTTCCTGTTTGTAAGTCCTTTTATAGTCCTGTTCTGTTCGTAGTCTTTTATAGTCCCTGCTCCTGTTGTGAGTCCTGTTTATAGTCCTGTTCCTGTTCTAGTTCCTTTTATAGTCCTGTTCCTTGGTCCTAATTCTGTTGTTCGTAGTCTTGTTTATAGTCCTGTTTATAGTCCTGTTCCTGTTCGTAGTCTGTTTTAAGTCTGTTTATATCCTGTCCTGTTCATAGTCCTGTTATAGTCCTGTTCTGTTCGTTATTCCTGTTTATAGTCCTGTTCCTATTTTAGTCTTTTTAGTCCGTCTGTTCTATTTTTATTCCTTTGCCTGTCCTTGTAGTCCTGTTTATAGTCCTGTTCCTGTTTGTAGTCTGTTATAGCTGTCCTATTCGTAGTCCTGTTTATAGTCTGTTCATGTTCGTAGTCCGGTTTAGAGTCCTGTTCCATGTTTTGTAGTCATGTGTTATAGTCCTGTTCCATGTTCTAGTCTTGTTTAAGTTCCTGTTTTCTTGTTTAATAGTCCTGTTTATAGTTATTTTTCCTGTTGTTAGTCATGTTTATAGTCCTGTTCCTGTTCGTAGTCCTGTGTCCTGTACCCCTTTGTCATAGTCTTGTTTATAGCTGTTCCTTTTTCATAGTCCAGTGTTATAGTCCTGTTCTTTCTTAGTCTGTTGTAGTCCTGTTTCCTGTTTTAGTTCTGTTCCTCTTCATAGTTTGTTTGTTTTTTCCTGTTTTCAGTCGTTCCATTTTCGTATTCCTGTTCATAGTCCTGTTTAGTATCTTGTTTCCTGTATGGTTATGTTGGTCGGCCTGTTTATAGCCCTGTTCCTGTTTCTAGTCCTTTTAATAGTCCTGCTTCCTGTTTGTAGTTCCTGTTTATAGGTCCTGCCTCCTGTTTTAGTCCTGTTATAGTCCTGTTTTCCTTTTCGTTAGTCCTGTTCATATCCTGTTTATGGTTCTTTATATCTTGTTTGTTTAGTCCCTGTTTATAGTCTGCTTCCTGTTTGTATCCTGTGTATAGTCCTGTTCCTGTTGTAGTAGTCTGTTTATGTCCAGTTCCTGTATTAGTCCTTTTCTGTTCCTGTTCGTATGTCCTTGTTTATAGTCCTGTTCTATAGTCCTCTCCTGTTCGTAGTCCTGTTTTATAGTTCCTGTTCCTGTTCTTGTATGTTTATAGTCCTGTTTATGTACTGCCTCCTGTTCGTAGTCCTATTTAAAGTCTGTTTATAGTCCTGTTCTGTTCGTGAGTCCTGTTTATAGTCCGTTTCTGTTCGTAGTCCTGTTTTATAGTCCTGCCTCCTGTTCGTAGTCCTTATTTACAGTCCTGTTTTTAAGTCCTGTTCTGTTCGTAGTCTTGTTTATAATCCTGTTTAGTTCGTATTCCTTGTTTATAGTCCTGTTCCTGTTCATATCCGGTTTTATAGTCCTGTTCCTGTTCGTAGTCCGTTCCTGTACCTTTGTAGCTGTTTATGCCTGTTGCCTTTTATAGACCAGTGTTATAGTCTGTTCCTGTTCTTAGTCCTGGTTTTAGTCCTGTCCTCTCATAGTCCTGTTTTAGTCCTGTTCCTTTTTGTAGTCCTGTTTATAGTTCTGTTCTGTTGCATAGTTCCTGTTCGTATCCTGTTAATTTCATAGTCCTGTTCATAGTCCTTTTTATAGTCCTGTTCCTGTTCGTAGTCCTTTCCTGTACCTGTTTGTAGCCTTGTTTATAGTCCTGTTCCTTTTCATAGCGGTATGTCCTGTTTCTGTTCTAGTCCTGTTTATAGTCCTGTTCCTTTTTGTAGTTTCCCCTGTTATAGTCCTGTTCCTTTTCATAGTCCTGTTCATAATCCTTTTTATAGTTCTGTTCCTTCGTAGTCCTGTTTATAGTCCTGTTTCTTTTTCGTATTTCTGTTAGTAGTGCTGTTCTGTTCATAGTCCAGTTTATAGTCCTGATTCTTTTCGTAGTTCTGTTCGTAGTCCTGTTTCTTCATCGTCCTGTTTATAGTCCTGTTACTGTTTATAGTCCTGTTCATAGTCCTGTTCCTGTTTGTAGTCCTGTTTCTTTTCATATTTGTTGTAGTCCTGTTTGTGTCATAGTCCTTTTATATCCTGTTCCTGTTTGTAGTCCTTCGTTTTTATAGTCCTGTTCCTGCGTTCGTATTCCTGTTTCTTTTATAGTTCTGTTAATGTCCTGTTCCTGTTATAGTCCTGTTTTTCTTTTTCATATTCTGTTGGAGTCCTGTGTCGTTCATTAGTCCTGTTTATAGTCCTGTTCCTGTTTTGTAGTCCTGTTTATAGTCCTGTTCCCTGTTTGTAGTCCTGTTTATAGTCCGTTCCTGTCTATTCGTTGTTTTAGTTCCTGTTTATAGTCCTTGCTCCTGTTGTCGTAGTCCTGTTCATAGTCCTGTTTGCCTGTTATAGTCCCTGTTTTCTCTGTTTGTAGTCCCTGTTCCTGTTCATAGTCCTGTTCCTGTTTGTAAGTCCTGTTCCTGTGTGTTCGTAGTCCTGTTCCTGTTCCGTAGTCCTGTTCCTGTTCTAGTCCTGTTCCTGTTTGTAGTCCTGTTCGTTTGTCGTCCTGTTCCTGTTCATAGTCCTGTTTAAGTCCTGTCATAGTCATGTTCGTAGTCCCTGTTCCTTGCTTCCTCGACATCCTGCTTCAGCCTGTCCCATTTATCCATCTCCTAGCCCTTCCCTTCTCCTGTTTTCTTAGTTTATCTTGTCTTCCTTCTTCTTGTCTTCTGCCTTTCTTATCCTGTGTGGCCTTATCATCTGATATACAGTACTCTGTTTCATCGTTATTTTATATATAGCTAGTCAGTTAGTTAGGGTTCTGTTTGTAGGGGTTGTTCACTGTGATATTGTTTTGTTTGTTTGGGGTTTTTGTGTCAATTAACTGGTTGTACTACATTGGGTCTCTGGCGTGCAACTTTTCAATACTTCCCTCCTTCCAGCGGAGCCTAACAATCATCTACAGTTTTATATTCATTCATAGTTCAATAAGATCAGTTTTGATCCTGAGAAATAGAGATTAAGCCTCTCAAAGTTTTACTTTTTTTTTTTGCCTTGTTTCCACACTGTAATTCTGTCATTAATTGGCAGTTCCCCTGGAACCAAGAGACACATTAGGGTATACAATAAAGTTAATTTATGACACAATCAAGTTAACGCCTCCCACGTTGGCAGATAAAAGGTCTTTTGCAAAGGTTTTGCCCCCAAATGTAATAGACATTAAGGGGTGCGATGCTATATTGGCTGTTTTTTTGCTAAAATTGGTAAAAATCCAATGTAATGTTTAGAAAGTTCGGTCCATTTTCGAACTTCAGTAAAGTTCGAAGTTTGCATTCGGACCCATTAAGTCAATGGGGAGTGATAGTTTCGAAAAGTCTGGATGATTTACAGCTAAAACTAACAATGGTACTTACTGTAAATGGCTGTGGCACCTGGAAATGGTCTGGGGAACATGTCACTATCACCAAACTTTGTTAAAACACTTCTTAAACAGAGCGGGCAATGTCGGTTCGCAAGCTACATTCGAGGGTTGTGGCCAAATTCGGCTTAACCGAATGCTACTTTCAAGGTTAGCGAAAATAGAACCATAAATTTTGCAGATTACCGAACCAATACTAAGGTTAGTGAAAACAATCCATACATTCGAGGATTACCGAAAAGACAATACTTTCGAGGGTTTAGCGAAAACCGAAGGCTACATTTGAAAGTTAGCGAACGATACATTCTAGGGTTACGATAACGATCCATACATTCGGGATTACCGAAAAAGAACAATACTTTCGAGGGTTAGCGAAAATCGAAGGCTACATTTGAAAGTAGCGAACGAGTACATTCTAGGGTTAGCGAAAACGATCCATACATTCGAGGATTACCGAAAAAGAACAATACTTTCGAGGGTTAGCGAACGATACATTCTAAGTGAACGGCCCGTAAATTCGATAATTATTGAAAATACAGCCACGAGTCCGGAAAAACGAACTAGTCGAATAGTTCTCATAAAGTTCGCCTGAACTCGGGTTTCGAGTTCGGTTTTGTGTCCATCTCTAGTTAAGATTAGGCTAATCGTAATGCCATACTGTGGAGTACGGGGCCCACGTAGTACTAAAAAAAGTTATGTCTTACCTGACCAGGATCCCATGCTGCAATAAGTCAACCGAGAGACTTAAGCATCGTGGGATCCCAGTCATGTAAGACGTAACTTTTTTAGTACTACATCTCGAAGTTTATTTGCATCGGTGAAAAAATGTTTTGGAACAAATAAAAATTTCTGCAATCATGAGTTTTGCACTCATTTCTCTTTTCCCCCCTTGATTGCTTTGCCCCTATTGTGTTCTTGCAATCTAATACCACAACCCATAACCTGACACCTACAACAATATTTATAATAAAGGGTGTGCTACCTGGTAAGAGTCATTGCTACCTTGAAGCAACTGTTTAATGTTAAGTCATCCCTCAGTTCACCGCCCGTGTTAAGTCCGCCCTCTTCCACCAGCTAGTGTTAAGTCCGCCCCTCAGTTCACCACCGCCAGTTTTAAGTAGCCCCCTTAACAGCCCACTACACCCACCTCCCCAATGCACGCCAAGCCAATTTGCCACTGGCAGTATTGTCCCATTGCCTGCTGTGGCATTCATTATTATGCCACCCAAATAGAATCTTCTGAAAAATTTTGTCAAAACTATGCAGGTTTTGCATGAAATCAGACCAACTTTTTGAATTTCAAAGTAATATCACTTGTTTAGAAATTATAGTTTGTATGTAAACGAATCCCTTGCATGGGTTTATTTTACATAGGTTGATATTTTTGAGATATGGCTGCAGACTATAGGGACATGAAGTAACACTCTAAGCTTGCACAGTTATCTGCAAATAAACTTGTATTTAATCATTGAAGTTCACCTTTTTAGTTGTGTTCATCAATTGAATGATCAAAAGGGTTGTGTTGTCTGCACCAAGGGCAATAAACCTAATTAGGACTGTTAGACTGTTAGTGGAAAGACTTTCTGGACACGTAGAGATCATCTAGACAGTTTTTTTTTTTAGATTCGCCGAAAAGAACAATAACTCATCTGTGATGGAAAGAGACAAGACAAGTCTCAAGGCAATTTTTTTCTGCCAATACCAACGTTTAACTTGCTGTATAACCTATTACGTGTCATCAATTAGGCTTTGAGCTCAAATGGTGTGTTGTGACTGACTCGTTGTAACGGCTTCAAAATCAATCACAATGAAATAAAGCAATGCATGAAACAGAAAAGAGAGAAGCCCTTTCTATATATGCACTATGGTGTTTTTGATGTTCTCAATAGGAACATTGCCTGACGAGATGGACCTGAACCTGAACCTGATTCCAAATCGGATTTCACAGATCTGCGGATTTGTAACATTTTCAATTTTTCTGAACTACATAACTGTTTCCAATAATTACCAAATGATCGATAGTTTTCAAGTTCAATATTTCAGACATTTTGATAGAAAATGTTCAATACTAGAAATTTAGAATTATAAAAAAATTGGCAATTTCTAAATTTTAGAAATCTATAAAATACTATGCGGATACACGAATGCCAAAACAGGAGGCGCATGAATTTCCGGTACTAGACTGCTTTTTTTAAGGTTTTGGGCATCGATACTTGTTTCCCCAGAATATTTCCGAAAATCCGCAAATTTCAAATGCAGAACATATGGCGAGATACTACCAAATCTTGACCAGTGGGGGAGAAATGTGTAGTCCTACATTAGATGGTATGTTTGGTGACACGTCATATAATCTAATTCTGATTTTTATTTATTGGATGTTCTTCAAGGCATATTTCTTAAAATTCAGCCGATTCTAATTAATGAAAGTCAATGGACTAATGTTAGATGTGATGTGTTTTGAGATTCTGTTCTGGTAAGAGATTCTGGACGGTAATAGATTTGAGATTCTGGACGGTAAGAGATTCTGGACAGTAAAGATTTGAGATTCTGACGGATAAGAGAGTCTAGACGGTAAGAGATTTGAGATTCTGGACGGTAAGAGGGCCCACATAAGCCCAGAAAGCTGCTTTTTTAAACAGATGATTGTGCATATGAAAAAACCATATGCGTGATCAGTTTTTAAAACATTGACCCGAACTTCGAAACTGAACCGGAAGTTTGGAACAGCTGATCGGAGACTTATGGGGAGGGGGTTGTCAGGATTCCAGCCTCCAATCTCACGGGGTGGGGTGGGGGGTGGGGCACTGCAGTTACACACTTGGTTCTATGAATTGCAAATAAAATAGGACCACTTTAATCTTTGGAAATGCTATGGTCACATGGTCACACTCGATAGGTATATGTTTTCAGTAATAACTTGAATGACTGCAGTTTCCTAGTCTGTAGATTAAAGCTAGAAGTGTTTTTTTAAAGAAACAGAATTTATATTTTCACTGGAAGGTGAACTTGACATTGGTATTCTAAAATGATGGCGACATTCCAACGTGAGCGCGGAGACAAGTAGAATGCCAGCATCATTCCAATTCCCAGTGCGTTTTTGTGCAGGTGCTGAACCTTAATAAATATTGTACACTCCCCGAGATAACTGGCAGTTGTAAATGTAGGAGGATTTAAGAACTGAACATGGAGTAAACAAAAAAACATGTCAACTGTATTTTAACATTTCAATCCTTCCAGACTAACAGACTGTTATATATGCAGGAAAAAAACACTTAACATGTAGATGATTCGGGTTCTGCCTTTGGGTGCTATTTTGAAGACAAATAAAAATTAAAAATAACAAATGAACAAAATTGTATCACACAAATAATAAAGATGGGATAGTATACGTCCATTATAAAGTACAACTAGTAACTAGAACTCAAACTCGAAACCGAGTTCTAGTCGAGCTTAACAAGTTCCTAACGGACTCGAACTTTTCAAACTATCCTGGACCCGGATTTCTCGGACTTTCTGGACTCGCGCTGTTTTCGATAATTATAGAATTTCGAGCCGTTCACTATCCCTAGAATGTGTCGTTCGCTAACCCGGAATGTATCGTTCATTTTCGTTAACCCTCGAATGTATCGTTCGTTTTTGCTAACCCTAGAATGTATGGTTCGCTAACCCTCGAAAGTATCGTTCGGTAACCCTCGAATTTCCCATAACCTTCGAATTTAACTTACGCACTTTTTGAACTATCACTTTCTTATTGACTTGAATGGGTCCGTTTTCGAACTTTCAAATTTCTCTGAGGTTCGGAAGCTCCGAAAACAGACCGAACTTATGAAGTTCGGCTTCTCTACTAGTAACCAATTTATAGTATAATACAAAATAGAAGCCTAGTGCGACCCAGTTCAATTTGGTTACATGTTTATTCTCCCTCTATGATGTCGCTATGAAAAGCCTGCCATTCTCTCTGGATAAATAAAAGCATTAGTTCAATAACCTGGCCAAATTATTTTAAGCCCAGCCACCACCTTTATGGTTGCTTTTTCAGTTGGGTTCTACTCTATCATACTTGCCTTTTATGAGCAGAAAGTCCTTGCTGCACTGTGACTGGCTTCCTTGGGACAACTCTTCTGATAAGTACTTACTCACTCAGAGCACATGACCTACCTTGGTGGAGTACACCATTCCAGAGGCTTGGTCAAACCCCCTTTGTACCACACAAATATATAAAGATGGGTAGTATACATCCATTATAAGTGCAACAGTGACCTTTCATGTTACTGTCAATCTGCTGTGAATTTGTGATGATTGACAAATACACTTTAGATCTAGCTTCCTATACCAGGTGGGCCCAGCGTTCAAAGCCACTACTGACCACTAAGGTAATACTATTCTGTTAACTCCAGACCACCCTAAACACTGCCTACTCCCTCTCCCAGCCTACAACAACTGTCCCACAGGCCACACTTGTTGAGCACCTATCCTGAAACTCACTTTAGTTTAGTTTAGTTCAGGTTTCTCAAAGGGTGTTTCAGCCACACTAGTGTGACTTCAGAGAGCCAGAAGTGTGCCTCAGAATTTTCTGCTGTAGTATATTTTTCACAAGTATAACATACATTTTTGTATTTGCACTAAAATATATTTGTTATAAAATTTCAACCCGTTCATATGTATGATACTCTACATATAGAAATAATATACACATGTAATGCATAAAACATGGATAAAATCCAAATTAAGAACACAAGTGTGCCTCGAGAAGAAATTGCATTGCCAGTGTGCCATGATCTGAAAAAGTTTCAGAACCGCTGGTTTCGTTGACAATTTGCAACAAAGTTTTTTGTGCATGGCTAGGCCACCTAAGACAATTCTTTGCATCAACTAAGCATCATGTGCATTGATACCATAATGTTCTTTATATCTCAAATAGTAAGAAGTCCTTCTGAGACCCTTGATATTTATTCAATGTATCTACCTAGTTGCCACAAGCAAAACACCTTTTTACAATCTATACACACAATGTGACAATTCTGTTTTGTTATTGTGATCTACACCTTCCATTTACATCTAATATCCGTTATATTGTATTTTTATCCAGGTTCAAAAAAACCCACAGAAAGTACAAGTGTGCAGGTACAATCAAAGCTAAATTGCAAACATGCCAAGTGTGATAGCACATGCCGAACAACTCAGAAGATGGAAAGGTCACAGAAGACATCAACATTAAGAAATAATACCCTTCTTCCTCTATGCCTTAATGGAGAAAAGTGAACTGAATCAGACATGACAACATAAACTGTTTTCTTTGAAGTTATCTTACAATAGATACCAGGAAGGATGCCCACATTCCGCATAAAAACGAAATCATTTTTATTCCAAATACGTTCATGAAAATCATTTATCGGTATAACGCTACCAGCTATAAAAAAGAGAAAAAACCCTTAAATAACTATTGTATTGTGCATGTGTTTCTGTGGGTTAATTAAAAATGCCGAACAGTCTGGTAATAATTTGCCAATGAATAATAAGACTTACAGCATTTCAGGGTTTTTTTCCTTTTAAAAGACGCATTAACTAAATTTGGACAAAGCCGCTGTAATCTTTACCTGCAAGTACAAATTACATTGAATACAATGAAAGTATTATGGCATGAAAAGAAACTTCATTCAGTGCAGATGTTTCGATACATGAAGGGCATTAAATAATTAACAAGTGATAGCTCTTGTGCATTCTAGAAAATTATTAAATGGCCATATCAGAAACACTCTTAAGATTAACCTGCAGGTATTAGCGAAGGATTCTAATGGTATGGAAATACACAGAACAATTCGGAATATATTAAAAATTGCAAAAATGTAGCATTTTTATTTGCAGACTCTGGATATCGAGTTAAGGTCCTCTTTACATTTTATAGATGCAAATTTTACTTTAAATAGTTTGCTAAAATTTGATTCTTAGAAATATTTTAATATTTCAAAGTAATTCCTTTAGTTACTCCAAACCTATAAATCAATTATCAAACCTATAAATCAATAAGGGCCCCATATAGTGAAAAAAAACACAGGGGCATATTTAACCTGCAAACAGGTTAATATGCCCCAATGGCTTATATTGAGCAGGGTACAACCAACCATGAGCAAGATTTTCATCCTACTTTATGGAAGCAGTGGCCCTGCTTCATATTGTTTTGAATTGAATCATTTATCAATTAATGATGAGTAATCTTAAGATATTTCAGATGTTGTTGAGTTTTATTTTGTGAGCGGTTCTACAAATGTGTTCAAATAAAACCCAATTGAATCAAATAGGAGCATATATTTTGATACTGAATTTTTAATTTTGACAGGAATTTTGAATTTTCACATCACATTTTGAATTTTCAACACCACATTTTTATTTTTGACATTACAATTCAAATTTTACTATATTGCCTTTCGGATTTCTACAAAGTTTCGTCCTTTGAAATTCTAAAAATTCTGCCAGATCATTACATTTTCAAAACTGCAGCTCTGTCTGGAATCCAGGTTTGGTTTGAAACCAAACTTATCTCTAATTTCAGATATGGGCATTTAAAGGGACAGTTGGGGGTGCTACTACCACATGGAAACTTGGTCAATCTTCCTGTAACTCTGTTACATATATACACAAAAGGGGGGCTGTGGGAGCACTCCTGTGGCAAAATTACTTAATAACAATAGTGGAAGTGCTACTGATCTGACCAAAACATTAGAACAAGCAAGAAAAGAGATGATCAATGCTCATTCCTGGGTCCCATATATCATAATATCTATGCTAGTGCAAACAGTAAAAACATGGGGTTTTTAGTTACAATTTTATGCATAAAAGTGAAAAGCCTTCACTTGTAGCAGAGCTTCTCTGCAGGAAGACAGACCAAGCTTCCATGTTGTAGTAGCACCCCACAACACGTCCCTTTAATTGGAGGTCTTTGCCTTGAACACTAAGCATTGGTGAGGAGGCCTCTTCCCTCCTTGTTAAAAAGCCAGTAGGCTGGGGGAAGTGATAGTAGGACCTTCCATACTGGAGTTTACTTGTAATGAAATCTATAATAAAATGCATAAAATTGTAACTAAAACCCCATATTTTTACTGTTTGCACTAGCACAGATATATGATATATGGGGCCCGAATGTGCATTGATCATCTCTTTTTCTTGTTTGTTTCTAATGTTTGGTCAGTCAGTAGCACTTCCACTTTGTAATAAGTAATTTTGCCAAGGAGTGCTCCCTTTTGTGTATTAATGATGTCAATATTATTTTTATTTATCATGTTTGAATTGACTCCAAAAAATGTTTTCTTTTTTAAGCAATGCATATATTGTATTTCAACATAGTTTGTACTTGCAGGTTAAAGAATAAAGCGAATTGTCCAAATGAGATAATATTCTTAACTACTGCTAACACAGTCAGAAACTTTTCTTTTGCTCTGATCAGTCATAATTTCTTTTTAATTAGCTTGGAAAAACACGAGCATTTCATTGAAAATGTCAACACTACAGCCAAAGGAGAGGTACATGACATTTCTACTAGAAAAGACAACAAACAAAATAAAGGTATTCGAACAATGACAATATGAGCAGACGCTCTGATATGTCAGAAGGCTACTCAATCTGGATAACGTACCTCATTTATAAACCCAATTACAGAAGACAAGACACATCACTGGGGAATTTTCTAAGTATTGACATCTTTTCTGTAGTGTCTATGTTATATAAATAACAGTAAATTACTTGTAATGAAATCTTATAATAAAAAGTGATTGAGTGTATATACTGTAGAAAGATAATGTGTAATGCATCTATACATTACTAGCCATAGCCATAAGAACGTAATGAACTTTATACCAACATATTAATTATTAGTACCGTGACTCATGAACACTGGTTTGGGTTGGAACTCCCTGTTCTGAGTTGAATTCCACCAAAGCTACTGAGGGAATGTTGATGCTGAATTAATGGGTTATTAATGAGTTTTGACCATCAAACCAAGTTTTCAACATCGAAAGTTTATAGCCGAACCAAACTATGTCTAATTCTACATATCCGCTGCGAAATAACCCCTCAGGGTTAAAGATGAACGAAACTCATAGGTTTCCTTCCCACCAGTGTTTCCAACTTATTTATTATATGATGTATCACCTTGCACTAATCTTGAGCAGATCTTAGGACTCTGTTTAGAACTATACAGCCATAGGTGGAATTTGAGAAAATGTTCCATCTGGTCTTGTCGCCTTAATTCAAAGACTTCTTGAGATTTGATGAACAGTCTATTAAAAAGACATGTGGATGGGAATTGAGTTTTGGCATTCGATCAAAGTGATTGAATTTATAAAACTACCGATCCCGAATTGCTAGACTAAGAATTACCGATTTTTACCAAATCTAGTTTCCTAAAATTTTAAGAGATTTTAAAAACATCCAGTCAGCAACAAATTATGTAACTAAGTGAAACTCTTATTATAACTGATGTTATAAATCTGACAGGATTCATTCCTCTAAGCAATCCCTTATTAAACATGACTTTGTCTATATATGAATAGAAAACACATAATCCTAAATTTTAGTTAAATTACCATGATTTTTCTTTCAATGTAAGTTATTATTCCAATACATATGTAGGCTAGTTTTAAACATAGGGGCCTTCTGAGGCTTGAGTGAACCCTTATAATCTGGAATTATGTATGCATGTTTATATGTTATAATATGTTTAATTATATAGGACCACTTGGGGACGTATCGCTGCACCATATTTTAATACATGCATGCGAAGACAAATAATATAAAGGAATGAAATCAATTGCATTAATAAGTATACAAGTACTTTATATATATATTTGGAATATATGTATTGTGCTCTGTACCACACTTTCAGTTCCCCAGCCGCTGTCTGGTGTTCCCAGTATTTGTTAGTGTGCCTATGTTCTATCCAAGTATCCCCACTCTCAGCACAGATACTTTTCTGTCAAAGTCCTGGGGCAACTGTGTCTGGTACCGCATATCAAGCCTCCTGGCAAATAGGGTTTTACTATAGTAATACGATGGTGAAGATTGGGGTATCTGTGCTGTAGGGATCTCGAGTATTGCTGAAGCATTACAATAAATACCTGAAAGAACAAAAAGGAATACAATCTTAAATAGCAAATCAGGTCATTTAAACACATAAGGGTAAATGCAATATCTGCATATCTGAATTAGTGCAAAACCCCCAAAAAACCATGTAATGTCGGGTTATCGTGGGTTTTGAACTAATATCGGCTGGCCCACGCTATTTCCAACAATTGTAGTATTGCTTAGTTAAGATTAGTTCCAAATTTCGCTAATCTTAACTCCTTGCTACTGTGCATACAGGGCCAATGTTATACTAATACGTTATGTCATACCTGAACGGAATCCTGCGAAGCAATAAGTCTCACGAAGACTATAAAGCATTGTGGGATCCCGGTCAGGTATGACGTAACTTTTTTAGTACATCAGCCCGATAATGTGACATTGATTTCTAACGGAGACAAAGAACTGCGAGTACCAGTTAAGTCAGCATATCAATATCTAAATACTACAACTCTGAAAATGGAAAATGAGATTCTGCTAGACAATAGGCTTTCCGTCTGTAATAATTTTATATAATTCCTAAATGCTAATAAATAGAGGGGAAATGAGGGTTCACAAAAAAAGATAATCTGCAATCTTTATTGTACCAAACAATGGATACACACCAGTAAAGATAGAACTTAAGGCACCATTTAATCTTTTGTATAATATTTGGCAAGGAAGCAGTGTAGCTCCAGAGCATTGATTATGACAGTACAGAATCCATTAAAATCCTGTGCTGAACCATAGTTTACAAATGCAATTCTTGAAAAGAATTATTGCTTTTAAAACCACTCAACTTGATCTATGAATGTTAACCTTGATTGTTAGGCAAAATATGGAATACGAAGGAGTTTTAACTCTAGTTTTACTTTCCTGTGTAACTTGCAATTACTGCCTCAGTCTTGGGTCTTTCTTAAGGTAAAATAAAAGTCTAATTATAATCAAGATTGGATTCCTCTATCTTCCTGCGACATGCAAAGGGTCAGCCCTTTGTTCAGCAGACCTGTTAGGTCAGCTCTCCAAGTTCAGTTGCCACTGTTAGGTAATCTCTCCAGTTCAGCAGCCACTGTGAAATCAGCCTTCCAGTTCAGCAGCCACTTTTAGGTCAGCCCTCCAGTTTACCAGATACCATTATGTAAGCCCTCCAGTTCAGCAGCTACTGATAGTAGAGATGGTCAAACTTCTGAAAATCTGTTCCGCTCAAGGTCATTGATTTTCGAAAAATCAGAAATTAAAAAATTGCAAATCCGTAAATCCGCCACTAAAGTCAAGGGGAAAAAAATGGGAAAATTTCTGCCTAAAATAACAGTTTAAATAGCAGTGGTACTTACTGTTAATGGCTCTAAGACCTGGGAAACAGTCCGGGGAACACGTGTGTGTCTTCCGGGTAGTCCTCGAACTGCTAATTCGAGAATCCTTAAACGTTCGAGGATTCCCAATTTGGACGTTCAAACGATTATCGAATGGCCAAAAGTTCGGGGCCGAACGTTCAGGGTCCCGCGCTCCACACTTGGGGCATCTTTTTTCTTCCCAGCCAGGACACCAACTTTGCGTGATGTTGCTGAAACCAGGCAATGCCACTGCGGCTGCCAATGACACCACTGGCGCTGGCGACATCAACGTCTCTGGTGTTGCCGACATCTTGATCCGAAGTCTTCTTTCTTCTCAGCCGGCGACACCAACTCTGCTGATGTCACCAAGACCGGTTGATGCAACTGTGGCCAACTGTGACACCGCCGGTGCCGTGACATCAGCGTTGACGGTGTTGCCGACGTCTTCTTTTTCTGCTGCCATCACACACTTGGGCATGTCTTTTTTCTTCCAGCCAGCGACACCAACTTCACTGATGTTGCTGAAACCGGGCAATGCCACTGCGGCTGCCAATGACACTACTGGCGCTGGCGACATCAACGTCTCTGGTGTTGCCGACATCTTGATCCGAAGTCTTCTTTCTTCTCAGCCGGCGACACCAACTCCGCTGATGTCACCAACACCGGTGATGCAACTGTGGCCACTGTGACACCCCGCCGTTGCCGGTGACATCAACGTTGCCGGTGTTGCCGACGTCTTCTTTCTTCTGCCACACCACACTTGGGGCATTCTTTTTTCTTCCCAGCCAGCGACACCAACTTCGCTGATGTTGCTTACACCAGGCAATGCCACTGCTGCTCCAATGACACCACTGGCGCTGGTGACATCAACGTCTCTGGTGTTGCCAACATCTTGATCCGAAATCTCTTTCTTCTCTTTGAGCCGGCGACACCAAATCCGCTGATGTCACCAACACGGGTGATGCAACTGTGGCCAACTGTGACACAGCCAGTGCCGCTGACATCAACGTTGCCGGTGTTGCCGACATCTTTCTTTCTTCTGTCATCACTGTGATGACGTCTGAACTCCATGGGGTTTGCACCTTTTTAGTTTGTTTGCTGAAGGACCAAATCCAATTGTGATTGGTTAATATTTCATTGATTGCAATTATAAATCACACATTAACCAATCATATTTGAATAATACAAATATGGTCTGTATTTAATCAGAAAAATTGTAAACTGATTTTTTTACCTTCTCATTTAGTTAATCCAGGGTTATTGCCAGGCAGCTGAAAGTATTGTGTGACCCAGAGTTGTGCATTGCCAAGCAAATCAGCAGCATGGTTAGTTCATTGTGAAGATATCTTAATATCTCTAAAACTTTAAAGGGAATAATTAAACATTGTTTTCTGGACATTATTTTTGCACATCATTTTTCACTTTGGTCCTTCAGTTCTCCTTTAAATTGGCAGACAATCTCCCAGGAAAAGCCTCAGAGCACATCCAGCCTAACATGCAAAAAAACATTCTAGATTGATGTAGCTGACACCATAGACCATATACTTCTACATGCTGTAATTGTAACTATATAGACCTTTACTTCTACATGCGTAATTGTAACTATATAGACCACTTACTTGTACATGCTGTAATTGTAACTATATAGACCACTTACTTGTACTGCTGTATTGTACTATATAGAACACTTACTTCTACATGCTGTAATTGTAACTATATAGACCACTTACTTCTACATGCTGTAATTGTAACTATATAGACCACTTACTTTGTACATGCTGTAATTGTAACTATATAGACCACTTACATTACTGTACTGCTGTAATTGTACTATATAGACCACTTACTTCTACATGCTGTAATTGTAACTATATAGACCACTTACTTCTACATGCTGTAATTGTAACATATAGACCACTTACTTGTACATGCTGTAATTGTAACTATAAGACTGCTTGATCGAATTTGGTTGAGTAAATGCCATGTGGACAATAAAAGAGTAAAATGACTTAAATTGCTGTTGCAGATGTAATATAAAGTCCTATGGCACCGCACATGTTATCCCTCTGTGAGCCCTGATATCACCTGACTTCATCATTATTTTCTATTTGATAAATAACTGTTTACTTCAGTAAACATCTGTAGAAACGTAGAAAAAATTACGCACTCACAGGTCTTAGCAACACGCCAAAAGTATATCTTTTTTCAGCCAACAGTTTTCAACCTTAGTCAGGCTGTCATTAGGACTTAAATAACCATATTCCAAACACCTGTTTAATAGCCACCTGTGACCACCCCCACTGTGATCCCCATACCCTGTAAAAAACACCAATATTATTGCATGCCCTATCCTAAAAACATTAAAACTAGAGATGGACTCGAACTCGAACCCGAGTTTGAGCCGAACTTTTCGAATTCGATCTAATTCGATCGAATTCGGACTTCTTGAACATCCCGGACCCGGATTTTCGATAGTTTCGGACTTTTGCTAATATTGAATGTTCACAGTTCGAATGTGCAAGTAAAATGACTATTATACCTATCCGCGAGTAAAGGGTCCATTAAAACCTATACACGAGCATTGAATCTGCGAGTAAAGTGTCCATGGTTCAGTGGCGCGAACGCGGCATCAAATCACCGCAATAAAGTGTCCATTAAAACCTATACGCGAGCATCGAATCCGCAGTAAAATGTCCATGGTATCTAGGCGCGAACGCGAGCATCAAATCCGCGAGTAAAGTGTCCATTAAAACCTATACGCGAGCATCGAATCTGCGAATAAAGTGTCCATGGTATCTAGGCGCAAAGCGAGCATCAAATCCGCGATGTAAAGTGTCCATTAAACCTATACGCGAGATCGAATCCGCGAGTAAAATGTCCATGGTATCTAGGCGCAAAAGTGAGCATCGAATCCGCAGTAAAGTGTCCATAAAACCTATACGCGAGCATCGAATCCCGAGTAAAATGTCCAGGTATCTAGGCGCGAACATCGAATCTACGAGTAAAGTGTCCATTAAAGCCTATACCGAGCATCGAATCCGCGAGTAAAATGTCCATGGTATCTAGGCGCGAACATCGAATCTACGAGTAAGTGTCCATAAAACCTATACGCGAGCATCGAATCCGCGAGTAAATGTCCATGGTATCTAGGCGCGAACATCGAATCTACGAGTAAAGTGTCCATTAAAGCCTATACGCAAGCATCGAATCTGCGAGTAAAATGTCCATGGTATCTAGGCGTGAACATCGAATCTACGAGTAAAGTGTCCATTAAAACCTATACGTAAGCATCGAATCACGAGTAAAATGTCCATGTATCTATGCGCAAACGTAAGCATCGAATCTACAGTAAAGTGTCCATTAAACCTACGCGAGCATCGAATCTGCGAGTAAAGGGTCCATTAAAACCTATAAACGAGCATCGAATTCGTGAGTGAAATGTCCATGGTATTTAGGCACGAACACACATCGAATCCACAAGTAAAGTGCCATTAAAACCTATACACGAGCATCGAATCCAAGTAAAGGGTCTATTAAAACCTATAAACGAATCGAAGATAAAATGTCCATGGTATCTAGGCGCGAAAGCGAGCATCGAATAGGCGAGTAAAGTGTCCATTAAACCTATACACGAGCATCAATCCGCGAGTAAAGGGTCCATTAAAACCTATAAACGAGCATCGAGAGTAAAATGTCCATGGTATCTAGGCGCGAACGCGAGCATCGAATATGCGAGTAAATTGTCCATTAAAACCTATACGCGAGCATCGAATCCGCGAGTAAAGGGTCCTTTAAAACCTATAACGAGC
>JAACNH010003385.1:0-29538 GCA_019447015.1 Hymenochirus boettgeri
CCGGATTGAGACCAAGGGGATTGGGGTGGTATTGAGACCAAGGGGATTGGGGCCGGATTGAGGCCAAGGGGATTGGGATCCTATTGAGATCAAGGGGATCGGGATAGTATTTAGACCAAGGGGATCGGGTGGCATTGAGACCAAGGGGATTGGGGTGGATTGAGACCAAGGGGATTGGGATCCTATTGAGACCAAGGGATCGGGGTCATTGAACCAATGGGATTGGGGTTGCATTGAGACTCAAGGAGATTGGGGGGGCCGGAATTGAGACCAAGGGGTTAGATCCTATTGAATCAGGGGATCGAGATTGTATTGAGACCAAGGGGATCGGGATTTTTATTGAGACAAGGGATGGGATTGGGATTGTATTGAGAGCAGGGAAATCGGGAACATTCTCAAAAATTGAGACACCAAGGAAAATCGGGATTGTATTTGAGACCAAGGGAACGATTGTCTTGAGACAAGGGAACGGGAATTGTATTGAGACCAAGGGAACGGGATTGTATTTAGACACAGGGAATGGGATTCTATTGAGATCATGTAAATTGGGATTGTATTGAGATCCAGTGGGTTCGGCTCATATTGAGACAAGGGGATTGGGGTGGCAGTGAGACAGGGATCAGGATTGCATTGTGATCAAGGGGATGAGATTGCATTAATCAATGGATCGGATCGTATGGAGCCAAGGGGATTGGGTGCATTGATACCCAAGGGATGGGGTGGATTGGAGCCGAAGGGGATTGAATCCTATTGAGACCAAGGGGATCGGGTGTCATTGAGACAAGGGGATTTGGGGTGGCACTGATACCAAGGAGATTGGGGGCCGGATTGAGACCAAGGGGATTATATCCTATTGAGATCAAGGGGATCGAGATTGTATTGAACCAATGGATCGTGATTTTATTGAGACCAAGGGGATTGGATGTAATTGAGAGCAAGGAATCGGGATCTATTGAAGAACAAGGGAATTGGGATTGTATTGAGACGCAGTGAACGGTTGTATTGAGACCAATGGGAAGGGATTGTATTTAGACCAAGGGCTTGGGATTTCTAATGAGATCATGGAATTGGGATTGTTTGAGATCCGGGGTTTCATGATCATATTGAGCCAAGGGGATTGGGTGGCATTGGAGACCAAGGTATCGGGATTTGCATGGCGATCAAAGGGGATTGAGATTGCATTGAGATCAAGGGGATCGGGATAATATTGAGACCAAGGTTATTGGGGTAGCATGAGACCAAGGGGTGGTCGCATTAAACCAAGGGGATCGGGGTGGCATTGACACCAAGGAATTGGGATGGTATTGAGACCAAGGGGATCAGGATTGTATTGAGACCAAGGGGACGGGATCGTATTGAGAGCCTCCCCCGGGATCCGGGTGGCATTGAGACCAAGGGATTGGGGGGGCATTGAGACTCAAGGGAATCGGGCCGTATAACACGGTGATTGGGATCCCTATTGAGACCAAGGGATCGGGTCGCTTGAACCAAGGGATCGGGGATCTTGTGACCACCGGGATCGGGGTGGCATTGAGACCTAGGGGATCGGGATTTTAATTGAAGACCAAGGGGATAGGATTGTAATTGAACCAAGGGGATCGGGATCATATTGAGACCCAGGGGTTTTGGGGTGGCATTGAACCAAAGGGATCGATTGAGACCAGGGATTGGGATCCCATTGAGATCAGGGGCTCGGATCGTATTTTAGACCCATGGGTTCAAGGGTGGTAATTGAGACCAAGGGGATTGGGGTGGCATTGAGACAGCGGATCGGGCCGATTGAGACAAGGTATTGGGGTGGTAGTGATACCAAGGGGATCGGGGCCGGATTGAGACCAAGGGGTTGGGCTCCTATTGAGATCAGGGGATCGGATCGTATTTAGACCAAGGGGATCGGGTGGCATTGAGACCAAGGGGAATTGGGGTGGTGAAGACCAAGGGGATTGGGTGAAATCCTATTGAGACCAAGGGGATCGGTGTCATTGAGACCGAAGGGGATTGGGGTGGCATGAGACCAATGAGATGGGGGCCAGGATTGAGACCAAGGGATTAGGATCCTATTGCGATCAAGGGGATCGATATTGTATTGAGACCAAGGGGATCAGGATTTTATTGAACAAGGGGATTGGGATTGTATGGAGAGCAAGGGAATCGTGATTCTATTGAACCAAGGGGAATCGTGATTGTATTGAGACCAAGGGAATCGGGATTGTATTGAGACCAAGGGGACGGGATTGTAATTGAAGAACCAAGGGGGGAATTGGGATCTATGAGACCAAGTATTGGGATTCTATTGAGATCATGAATTGGATTGTATTGAGATCCAGGTTCAGTATCATAATTGAGACCGCAAGGGGGTTGGGGTGGCATTTGAGACTAAGGGGATCGGTATTGCATTGCGATCAAGATTGGAGATTGCATTGAGATCAAGAATCAAGAGGATCGGGATCGTATTGAGACCAAAGGGATTGGGGTAGCATGCGACCAAAGGGGGACATGGGGTAGCCAATTGAGACAAGGGAATCGGGGTGGCATTGAAGACCAAGGGGTTTGGGATTGTATGAGACCAGGGTCAGATTGTAATGAAGACCAAGGGACGGGATCGTATTGAGACCCCAGGGGATCGGCTGGCAACAAAAAAAAGAGACCAAGGGAGTGGGATTGTCTTAGAACCAAGGGGATATGGATCGGATTGAGACAAGGGGGATTTGGATCCCATTGAGATCAGGGGAACGGGAGCGTATTGAGACCCAGGGGATGGGGTGGCATTAGACCAAAGGGATTCGTATTGAGACCACGGGGATGGGATCACCATTGAGATTAAGGGGACGGGATCGGATTTAGACCAGGGATCAGGGTGGTATTGAGACCAAGGGATTGGGTGGCATTGAGCAAGGGGATCGGGGGCCGATTGAGACAAGGGATTGGGGTGGTATTGAGACGCAGGGGATTGGCGGATGAGGCCGGGGATTGGATCCTATCACAAGGGGATCGGTATAGCATTTCAGGTCGTGGCATTGAGACCAAGGGGATTGGGGGTGGGATTGTAGACCAAGGGGAATTGGGATCGCTATTGAAGACCAAGGGGATCTGGGTGGCATTGAGAGCCAAGGGGATTGGGTGGATTGCAGACACAGATGGGGGCGATAGACGGATTTAGGCTATTGATCAGGGGATCGGGCGATGTATTGGACCACGGGGGATCGGGATTTTATTGATACCCAAAGGGGATTGGGATTGTTTGAGGTAGCAGGGAATCGGGATGCCTATTGAGACCAAGGAGATTGGGCCGGATGAGACCATGGGATTAGGATCCTATTAGATAGGAATCTGAGATTGTATTTTGAGACCAAGGGACAGGATTTTATTGAGACCAAGGGGAATTGGGATTGTATTGAGAGCAAGGTGAATCCGGAGTACTATTGAGACCAAGGTAGATCGGGATGTGTATTGAGATCCACGTGGAACGGGATTGGTCGGATTGAGATCCAAGGGGAACGGGATTGTTATTGAGACCAAGGGAATTGGGATTCTATTGAGACCAAAGGGATTGGGATTCGATTGAGATCATGGAATTGGGATTGTATTGGATCCAGGGGTTCAGACAATTGAGACCAAGCGGATTGGGGTGGCAATTGAAGACCAAGGGGATCGGGTGCATTGCGACAAGGGATTGATTTGCATTGAGATCAAGAGATCAAGAGGATCGGGATCGGATTGAGACCAAGGGGATTGGGTAGCATTGAGACCAAGGGGATGGGGTAGCATTGAGAACCAAGGGATCGGGTGGCATTGAGACCAAGGGGATAGGGATTGTATTGAGACCAAGGGATCAGGATTGTATTGAGACCAAGGGGATCGGGATGTATTGAGACCCAGGTGATCGGGGTGGCATTGATACGCAAGGGGATTGGGATCGTATTGAGACCAGGGGATCGGGGTGGCATTGAGACCAGGGGATGGGATGGTATTGAGACCAAGGGATAGGGGATCGGTTGAGACCAAGGGTTTGGATCCCTTGATATCAAGGGATCGGGATCATATTTAGACCAAGGGAATCAGGGTGGTATATGAGACCAAGGGGATTGGGGTGTCATTGAGACCAAGGGATCGGGGTGGCATTGAGACAGGTGATTGAGTGGTGCCTTGAGACCAAGGGATCGGGGTGCGCTTGAGACCAAGGGGATCGGGGGGCCGTAATGAGACCAAGGGGATTGGGATCCGATTGAGACCAAGGGATCGGGTGCTGAGGCCAAGGTTGGTAGATTGGACCCACAGGGGATCTGATGTATTGAGACCAAGGGGAGGATGTGGAACGGATCGTTGTATTGGACCCCAGGGGATCGGGGTGGCATTGAGACCAAGGGGATTGGGATTCGTCTTGAGACCAAGGGGATGGGTGATTGAGACAGGGATTGGATTGAGAACCAAGGGGATTGTGGATTACCCTAGTTGATCATTGAGCAAGGGATCCGGGATCATATTGTATGACGTCAATGGAATCAGGTGGTAATGAGACCAATGGATTGGGGTGTCATTGAACCAAAGGTGTATCGGGGTGGCATTTAGACCAAGTGGGATTCGGGGTGTCAGAAGACCAAGGGGATCTGGTGGCATTGAGACCAAGGGATCTGGCCGTATGAGACCAAGGGGATTGGGAATCCTATTGAGACCGAAGGGATTCGGGTGGCATTGAGGCCAAGGGATTGGTAGGCATTGTGACGCAAGCTTCGAGTGAATGAGCAGGAACGGATTGATTGATCAAGGGGATGCGGGATTGTATTGACTCCAAGGGATCGGATGGTTTAGCACGGAGGGGCCTTGAGACCAAAGGATCGATTGAAGACAAGGGGATTGGATCCCATTGAGATCAAGGGTCGATCGTATTAGACCAAGGGGATCAGGGTGAGTGTGAGACAAGGGATTGTGGTTGCATTGGAGACCAAGGGGATCGGGGCCGAGGAGACAAGATTGGTGTAGATCAAGGGGATCGGGCCGGATTGGACCAAGGGATCGGTGGCATTGAGACAATGGGAATTGGGGTGGATTGAGACCAAGGGATTGGATCCTATTGAAACCAAGGGATCTGGTGTGCATTGAGACCAGGGGGAAAAAATTGGGTGGCATGAGACCAAGGAGATTGGCCGGATTGAGACCAAGGGGATTGGATCCTATTGAGATCAAGGGGATCAGATTGGGGTATTGAGACCAATGGGATCGGGATTGTATTGAGCCAAGGGGATGGATTGTAATTTAGATCAAGGGAATCGGGATTCTATTGAGACCAAGGGATCGATTATTGAGCCAATTTATGAGACGCAGGAATCGGGATTCATTGAGACCAAGGGGATTGGAGCAATTGAGGCAGGGATCGGATGCATGGATGGTCGAGCATTAGCCCCAAATGTACTGCACCTGCTGAAAAACGTGCCTGGCCTGCTATATCTGAATGTGGAAGAACGCAGGTAAAACCGACATGCCATCATGTTTTATGATCGATCCAACGCTAATGTCAGATTGAATCCATGTTAGGTTAATCAGTGTATACGCAGCTTAGGCCTTGACCCTATTTTGTTATGTGTTCCACAATGAAGTTTAATCTTGTGTCTGATTATGCATGTTATGATATAGTACATTTTCCCCATGGCATGAGTTTAATCATTTTCTGCTCATTCACATAACTCGGCCAGTTTACAGATCTATATATGGAATTTGTCTCTCCATCTAATGAAATTGACACCCGTGTAAATTTGGCTCATCCAGTTGTTTGGTGCCTTTTAAGACCTGAAAATCAGCTGGGAGTTACCGGTAGTGAATCAGCCTTGACATTTACTTAAAGGGCATCTACCTTATACTTGCAAATTAAAATAATGGTAAAAATGTTTTGCAATAGAGTATATTGAAACTAAATGTTTTCCCTACTCTGCCTGCTATAAGATGACTTTAATACATTGCTTATAGCCTCTTCAATAATATACAACAGCTTTTCTCCTACTTCATGTTTTCACTTGCACTACCCACCCAGTCTGCCTGTTATCCTTTGAAAGGCAAATCAAAGGAGTAGGGAAAATGTTGTGATAGGATCCTCTGAACAAAAACTGAGGTCCGCACTCCAAAATAATATTCAGTTTAATTGTGAACAACACACTACATATAACAAACGTTTTGGGGGGTATGTGCCATAACCCCCTAAACTTTGTATTATTTGTGTGATTTGTGGTCACATAAACTGAATGTTTTTTGGAGTGCGACCTCAGTTGTTTTTGTTCATTGGACGTGCTGATTTCCTGAGGGAGACTACCCGTGTTGTCTGCACCCACCTGTTGGGATAGAGTGCACCTCCATCTTTTGTTACCTGTTGAGATGGATCCTCCCCCAAACACTGACGTCAGAGTTCCAGCTCAGGGTAAATTAGTAGAGCGATCTGGAGAAAGAAAACATCAGTCGGGAGCTGCAGACATATTATGAAGGGCTGTAAGAAAATATTAAAGGCACTAGAGCAGACACAGTAAAGGGAGACCTTTTATTATAATATACTTTAAGGCAAAACTGTTATGAATTCTAATACAGTCAAACCAATGTTACCCAAGTAGGAGTCAAACTGCAGATTAATCTGGAAGGATCCACAGTCCTGAATGTAATTTAGATGATTTGGGATTTTCCAGACTTTTGTGAAACCAAAAAGGTGATTATCATCAGATAAAAACAATCAAAAGCAAGAATTTTCATTGTCTAATGTGCCGAAAAGCACACTGTGTGGGTGCGTGGTTTATTGTTTAAAATATGCTTTGTTCTTTCATATTTAAACTAGGAGTCACACTTGGCATAGATCTCTTCATGTATGGTCCTGTATGGTACAGTGTTATATTTAATTAATAAAATCCTTTTGAAATGAGTTGTTTTTTGATACATTGACACTTTTAAAAATGATTCATCCTTATTAATGGTCTGTGGTAACTTGAATAATATTTCTTTATTTAGTGTATAAGTTTATAAGGTTATTTTTCTACTGTAGTTCCTTTGATTTATTTATTGCTTATTTTAAATTTGTTAGAAGTTCACAAACAAGTTGCATGATTTAGTACTAGACTCATAAGTAACAACGATATCCTATGATGTGACATCCTTCTACACAGTTTACCCATCGCAGAGGCTGTTGTAATGGTGATAAACCGGCTGTTCCAAGACAACTACCTTGCCAGCAGGACATCATTTAAGCAGGGGGTTTCCTACTAGACATATGCCTGAATACCACCTATTTCAAGTATAATGGATAAGATAAAGAAGCAAAAACATGGATGTGCTATGAGATGTCACCCATTTGTCAAATCTTTACATGGAGGAAGTAGAAACAAACAGGTGGATCCACCAACATGCACACTGCTCCTGTTTCTTGAGTTATATCGGTTAGCTAGACTTAAACGCCTTCATTGCAGCAGCTGCATGGCTAACGCGAAGTAACCGTGCAGTGATGTGATTTGGCCGAAAGCGGAGTTCTATTGCGACATTTAAAGCACCAGCTATTAAAAGTGCCAAAATAGAAAAAGCAGTTAGTTATGCACCGAGAGCTGCTATCGGCATATAGCATCTTCCAGCTGTTTGTATCGTGGCCAATCACGGCTCTTGGTGCATCGAGCTGAAAGTATCTTAATACTTCAAGGACATTGCACTAATTCAGATAGATGGATGACAATGATGTGGACAAAAAATCAGATTTACACAAGAAGTGTACAAACAACCCACTGCATTTTTTTGGACTGCTTGGTAGAAGTCAGGTAAAAGGCTGGAATTAGAGGTTTACAAAACTACACTCACCCAGACCATACAGTACTTGATGTTTGACTTAACCTCCCTTTGATCATAGCTGGAGTGTCATCAGAACCCTACACACCGAGCAGAGAATACCCCCCTAAGGCTACGAAATTAAACATCTCATAGGGAGCCGTTAAAGGCATGTCCAAGCCAAACATAGTCCCGACTTTCGGTTGGAAATGCCGTTTAAAACTTTTTTTTTTCTGGACTGTGCCTTTGTGAAAGGTAGCAATTCCCTACAGCATATTAAAATTAGTCGGGGGTAGACATACCCTTTTTGGATCAACAGCGAGCCTACATGCCTTGACTAATTTCTAGTGTATAGAAATCAGTAAAATATAGGTAATACCCCACAGAACAACCCTATCCACTATATAACATTATTTTAACCATCTATATAAAACATTACTATACTCCACTCGGATTCTTGTTTCTCTCAATTCGCCTGTCTTTGCTCGGTCGTGGGAACTGTTAGCCGCTGCTCCTTTTCTGCCCTGAGCGCTGGTGCTTTGTTTTGGCCAACCGATGTAAAAGGTCGGTAGGAAGAATAAATTCCATTGTGTGTACGCAGATTATCACTCTGAATTCTGTGGCCTTCAGGGCCCAATCTATGTACAGAAATAAGATCGGAATAGGATAACTGGGTTTATCATCTTTAAGGGCTAGGCCACACTAGCACGTTTTCCCGCGTTTCCGCGTGCGTTTTGTGCTTGCGATTGCCGCCCTCGATTTATGCTAAAATTAAAATCGCGGGAACGCTAAAATTTCCCATGATTTCCAATGCGCATTCGATTGTGCGTCCGTTTCGCCTTTTGGTAACGCATGCATTCACCATTTTTGGTGCGTTAACGCATGCATTTCCATAATGGAAAATGGCAAAATCGCATGCGCAAAATGCACAAGAATCACGCACACACACGTGTGTGATAACGCTCGTGATTGTGTGCGTTGTAGTGTGGCCTCAGCCTAATATATTATCCTCTTTAAAGTTCATGACCACCCCCAAAACTAACATTTCCCCCACTACTGACCCCAGTGTCAGCCAGAATAAATGACCCAAGGTAAATGTGTTAGGACCTTCCATACTGGGGTTACCTTGACGTGGTTGGAAGGCTTTTCAGGGCCCAGGAATGTGCATTGATCATCTCTTTTCTTTGTTTGTTCTAATGTTTTGGTCAGATCAGTAGCACTTCCACTATATGTTATAAAGTAATTTTGGCCACAGGAGTGCTCCCACAGCCCCCTTTTGTGTATATATTGTGCAGAGCTTCTCTGCAGGAAGACTGACCAAGCTTCCATGTGGTAGTATCAACCCCCAACACGTCCCTTTAAATTGGAGGTCTTATACCTTGAATACTAAGCATTGGGTGAGAGGCTCTACTTGTTAAAAGCCAGTAGCGGGGGGACGTGATAGCCTTTAATACTAATCCATTGCAAGGTCAGGGAGCAACCTTCCCAAGAAAATGCAACCAAGCAGGGAGTGTCAGCCCAGATAAATGACCCAAGGTAAATTGTTAGGACCTTCCATACTGGGGTTACCCTTGACGTGGTTGGAAGGCTTTTTCACTTTTATGCATAAAATTGTAACTAAATAAACCCCCCCATGTTTTTACTGTTTGGCACTAGATATTATGATATATGGGGGCCAGAATTTGCATTGATCATCTCTTTTCTTGTTTGTTCTACAGTAATTCAGACCTGCACTGCACAAGGTAGTGGATTTAAATAAGGTGATTGGCCCAGCAGGAATATCTGGTGGGGATCAGGGGAGAGCAGAATTCCAACAGAAATGGGTGATGTTAATATAACCCCATCTAGTTATTCATTTTTTTTTTCAAAACATAAACTTTAGAAAGTATAAATCAGCATCCGAGGGCAGCCATTGGGAAACAAGGCATAAAGCAGAGTCTGATCGTGAAAGAAAACCATAGTTGCTGTAGTGTTAAGAATTGTTGTGTTAAAAATTCTAAAAACCAATTGCTTTTATTTATCCATAGAAGAAGAACAGGCTTCAATGTAATATACACAACGAGAACACAGATGTTATTGAACTATAAATATATATCAACCAATGTGGAGTAAATAACGAAGACTAGGTCAGATCTAGGTATAATCTCAGTATGTGTTTGCTTTATAGTAGGGGATCAGAGGAAGGTTCTTTGTGGTTTCACTGAGGGAATTGGAGAAACATAGTTAATGGTTTCATTCTTTTTGAACTTTAAGATGTGTCTTGAGCAAGTCTACAGGACAAATAACTTATTAACACAGACTTGCAGTTTTATGAAAGCAAATAGTACCTAAGCAGTATCTTATACTGTACATTATTCATTAAATAACTATGGGAACTTTACAATCTTCACTCTCACAATTTACAGTTTAATTACACAGAGGATTAAACCGTTTAATGAAAATATTACTTGTCTATGGAATCAGAGCCAGAGATGTGACTTATTCCATGTGATTGTTATTGTTTACTGTATGGATTTTTATCAGTATGGCTGTGTCTGATCAGGTTGTATAGTATTATACATGGGCCATATGTAGATTCCATGTATTTACTATGGCCTGATGATGAGCACAGGTCTCTAGGTTTCCCTATGCTGTGTGCTGGCATATGGAGATTGGTTGTGCAGCCTGTGATCAATGTTTGAGGGCTTTCACAGATACAACATGGGATTAAGAAAATAATATTGCTGTATTGTGCTAAGCCAGTAGATTTTTTAATTGCAGACAAGGTAGAAGATAGAATGGAGAACAGTGAGATACACATAGCGCTGCATTAATCAACCAAATCTGTCAGTCATTGATAGTACCTATATGTGAGGTACTGGCTGTCATTGGTGGATAATGTGCATATCTCACCTAGATTTCTGGGGTGCCGGGTATAACACTGGAGGAAAGACAATCAGGAGATGTAACTATTGGGGGCTTAACTCACACTTGTTTTGTACTAACGCTATAGGCTCACAGTGTAAATGGAAAATTTTTGTTTCTGCTCACTTAAGCCTAGAAAAGTAAAGAGTAGGAGCCACTCTGTTGTAATCCAGTGCCTGCTACTTCCTGCTCCTCTAAGGGACTCTGGCATGCACAGTAGAGCTCCCCCTCCCTCCCTCCCTCCTTCACTTCGGAGGGGGAGGGGGGCCCCCCCCCTACTCTAATCTACTCTTAAAAACTTAATCAGCACCGAAATGTACATACCTGACCTCATTCCCTCGGCTCTCTCTGCTGACCAGCAGTCCGCATCATGTCAGACAATGACAGGCGCGGCTTCCTCCGTTCCGGCCCCTTCTGTTCTCTTTTTCTTGTTCCTGGAAGTATCAGAAGAGCCCGTGACTGAGGGAACAAAGGGGGTAAGCACATTTCGGACAGATTTAAACATTTTGTAGCTGGCATTTAGGGTTGGAAGGGGGTCCAATCCACAGCATTGTCTCAAGCTGGCCTTAACCTGGTGTGGAATGTGGTCTTTTGGAGAATTTGGTCAAACTGATGATGTGAAATATAGAATCTATGTAGAGATCATTGTTCATTTATTTATAGGCTGTAAGAACATATTTTAATCCCAACTGGAGTGTGTGGGCCCCTGTTTTTTGGTTATGAGAAAGAACTCTTTCTGTCATAACGCTTTTTGGCTAATGTGAAAGGTGCAAATGTTCATGTACTATTATCTACAGCAACCAATCAGATGCTATCTAACTGCAGTACAACCAGTTGAAGCTAATATCTGATTAGTTGCTGCAGAATAATAGTTCAGGCAAGCTGTTTGCAACCAAAAATACATAAACCCCTTTCTGTTTAAAGCAAGAAATGTCATGCTGTTAATAAAGAGTAAGGATAATCCTGCTTTGGGCTTGACTGGTCCCCTGTTTCTTCCTACCTCTGTAAATGTCAATTGAGTAAATCCTAAACTATAAAATTGAATAATTTACTATTCTGGTGCAAGTTTAAAGGGTATCTCCACTGGTAAAAATGTTGCCATTTAGTTTTATTGAATACATGGAGGTAAAAGAGCTGTGTCTTACCTCCTGTTCTCATAAAACCTGCAGGTGATAGAGGGTAAGGTGCTTACCTGATGCTCTGCTGCTCCACCGCATAGTCTGACAGGTCCCAACAGACTTACAGGGTTATTCAATTAAAAGTTCTTATTGTTTAAAATGGTGCTAAATTTTGCCCCAACCAATCAA
Source organism: Hymenochirus boettgeri (assembly GCA_019447015.1). Taxonomy (NCBI): domain Eukaryota; kingdom Metazoa; phylum Chordata; class Amphibia; order Anura; family Pipidae; genus Hymenochirus; species Hymenochirus boettgeri. The sequence continues at coordinate 11,994 of JAACNH010003385.1, forward strand.
TTTTGTTTTAACATTTGAAAGCTAAAACTGATTGGTTGGGGCAAAATTAGCACCATTTTAATAGAAGAACTTTTATTGAATAACCCTGCTTGTATGCTATGTACATAGAATACAGAGTCTGTGGGACCTGTCAACTATGAGGCGGAGGACCACGATCGATAAGTACCTTACCTTCGTTCCCGCTCCTGCAGGTTTTTATCAAGAATAGGAGAAGACACAGCTCCTTTACCTCCCATTCTTCATGAAACTGAATTGGATTTTTTTTGTTACCATGGAGATACCCTTTAAGAGAAGAAATGTATCTGGGGGTTAGCTGGATTTATAAATTGTTATGTGTGTAACATTTTACTCATAGTATTTTTTAGGTTAGTTTCCAAAATTGAATTACTTCCAGTTTGTTCAGTACAGGGCACTCCATCTCATACAGAACCTTCTAAATAGAACCCAATAAAAATACGTTCTTGGAATGCAGTATTTCAATATTATTGTAGTATCTATTGAAGTATGTATTGCTAAGAATAAAGACAATTTTAGAGAAAAAGAAATGGTCTACAACCATTTGTATTAACATGTATCTTATAACTGCTCTTACAACACTATACATCCTTAACCAACAATATTCCCCAGTTCTACCCTCTCTCAGTGGGACAGCCATGCTCAGTGTGCTTCATCCAGGGGAAGGTGTTCAATTAACTACATGTATTTCCCTCTGCTAAGGTTAAGTGAAATTAATGTAACTGCAGATCTGCTATAGAGAAGGATTTACTTTTGCTCTCCCAGGTATATTTTCATGTGTAAATCACGGGAAGACAAGGGATTTATCATTTTAATAATCTGCAGTTTCTGAGCTGTGTTTAGTCGGAAAAATACATTTTAGAGCACAGTCCTTCTTTAAAAGGTTTGGTGAATGTCCTTTCCCTTAGGAATGGAGCCAAATGAGATTAAACATTAAAAATCAGGTAACTGTTTCTTAACATCAGGATTCCCTGGGTGATTCAGCATAACAAGTGCAGTGGCATTGCAGGCCCTGGAAAGACATTTTTCATTCTTACCTCACTGAGTAAATTCTAACATGTTCAGAGAATACTGAGGAAAGACTCACATTACTTCAAATGAAAAATGTCCCAGAAAATGAATTGCCCTTTGTCTCCATTATTGTGTACATTGCGTTCAGTCTGTTCAGATTCTAGATTCTTCCTATGTGTGGGTCCTCTCTTTAACATGATCCATTATGTCACATTGTATGTATAATACTTAAATGAAAGGTACACAACCAACAGACATTGAATCAAAATAAGATAAAGGTTTATTCAATCCATTTCCTCTCTCAGGGTTGTCATCAGGCAGTGAATAAATATCAAACGCGTGCACCTTCATCACGGTGTACTGTGACATAAACAGTATCACATATATATATATACTATTGGGACTGATACAGCATAAACACATTGTATTGGTTATGGGAGATGCAGTATATGTATAATATTAAATATACCGTGTAATATCGGAGATGGACATGATGGGTAACCAATGGGACTTGTCCTTGCATTTCATGGGCAGACTCCTGTAGTATTAAGAGTGCTCAGGATTAAATGGTTTGTTAGTTGTTGGACAGTAAGGGCATGGCCACACTGCAATGCAAACCCAATCGCACACAGATCCCTGCGATTTTGTTGCGTTTGTTGCATTAGTTTTTTTCATTAGTATTGAAACCGCATGCGATTGCGATTAAAATGCTGAACGCAATTCGCAATCGCATCCACACCTGAAAAACGCATGTTTTTGTGTGCGTTGACGCGATTCCAGTGATTTGAAAAAAAATGTTTGTTTTCTGTCAGACATTTATATATTTGGGCTTTTTTTACCTTTACACTGGAATGTAGAGATTTTGGCATGGCTATTTATGGAGCCCTTTTGGTAAGTGGCATTGCCATCAAACAGTTGTGGGATTTTAATGAAAGCAATTTTGCTGGTGTTAAAATGTACATGCAAAGCTGTTGCAATTGCAATATTAATTTCATGCATGGCTACAAGCATTACTTTTCACACTACATGCAGGGGCCGTCTCTCTAATGAGGCACCTGAAGAAAATCTCAGGGCGCAGCTCTGCGGGTACCCAGAGAAGCGGCATTTAAATGAGTGCAGTAAAAAAAATTTACTTTACAGACAACGGGTTGGTTGGAGGGAGCGTCTGCGTCCCACGTACATAGAGGTAATGGGCAAGAGGTGCGACCACAGTAATCCAGCCAAGGCATGGATTTTTAAATAAGTATCCACTGCCTTGGACGCTCTCTCTCAGCAGACTGCCGCTGATTGGTCCCACTTTTGCAGCCTGTTTGCCTGCCTTACATGCTTACGCACGTAAGGCGTACAACAACAGCTGTAGGAAAGGGAACCATCAGCGACAGTCTGCAGAGGGAGTGGGGGTCAGGTCCCAAATTAAGGAGCATCATGTTCAGGTGATGTCTGGTGGGCAGGGCATATGAAATCCACTGAAAATTCAGAAGAAAAGGGAGCAGGCGCAAAAGTAGCAGTCTTCATAAATCGCAAGCTCAATTTAAAAGGCTGATGATTATTTTTGAATATGTAAACTATAGTGTGTTTGTGGCTGGGGGGGAGTCATTCTAACTTTCCAGTGGGTGGGGGCAGCAATAGAAAACACAGAATGTTTTGGCTCAGGTGCAAAACCCTAGAGACACCCCTGAATACATGCAGCCACTGCAAATCCTCCTGCCATAAACACATGCTATGGCCTTTTTACTGCAAAATGTTCATGTGTGATTTAGCCTAGTGACTCAGCTGTCACATTGTAAAAACCCTGGAAGTTCAAGGGCACAAACGGCTGTTTCTGTACATACATATTAGGAATGTGTAATGGGTAGATCTTATTAGGAATGTGTATGGGTTCGAATCTATTAGGAATGTGTATGGGGTAGATCTTATAGGATGTGTTATGGGGTAGAGTCTTATTAGAATGTTTATGGGTATCTTAGGAATGTGTATGGGGGTAAGGTCTTATTAGGAATGTGTATGGGGTAGATCTTATTAGGATGTATATGGGTAGATCTTATTAGGAATGTGTATGGGGTAGATCTTATTAGGAATGTGTATGGGGTAGATCTTATTAGATGTATGGGTAGATCTTATTAGGAATGTTATGGGGTAGATCTTATTAGGAATGTGTATGGTAGATCTATATTAGGATATTGTATGGGGTAGATCTTATTAGGAATGTGTATGGGGTAGATCTTATTAGGAATTGTATGGGGTAGATCTTATTAGGAAGTGTATGGGGTAGATCTTATTAGGATGTGTATGGGGTAGATCTTATTAGGAATGTGTATGGGGTAGATCTTATTAGAATTGTATGGGAATCTATTAGTATGTGTATGGGTTAGATCTTATTGGAATGTGGGGTGGATCTTATTAGAATATGTATGGGTTAGATCTTTTAGGAATGTGTATGGGGTAGATCTTATTAGGAATTGTATGGGTTAGAATCTTATAGGAATGTGTATGGGGGTAGATCTTATTAGGAATTGTATGGGGTAGATCTTATTAGGATGTGTATGGGGTAGATCTTATTAGAATGTGTATGGGTAGATCTATTAGAATGTGTATGGGTTAGATCTTATTAGGAATGTGTATGGGTATATCTATTAGGAATGTTATGGGTTAGATCTTATTAGGAATGTGTATGGGGTAGATCTTATTAGTAATGTGTATGGTGTTGATCTCATTAGGAATGTGTATGGGGTAGATCTTATTAGGAATGTGTATGGGGGAGTCTTCTTAGGAATTGTATGGGGTAAGTCTTATTAGGAATATGTGGGTTAGATCTTATTAGGAATGTGCTATGGGGTAGATGCTATGTATGTAGAGGAATATGTATGGGTTAGATCTTATTAGGAATGTGTATGGGTCTTATTAATTTCTTATTAGGAATGTGTATGGGGTAGTCTTATTAGGAATGTGTATGGGTTATATCTTATTAGGAATGTGTATGGGGTAGATCTTATTAGGAATGTTATGGGGTAGATCTTATTAGGAATGTTAGTATGGTGAGGAATCTTATTAGGAATGTGTATGGGTAGATCTTATTAGGAATTGTATGGGTTAGATCTTATTAGGAATGTGTATGGGGTAGATCTTAATTAGGAATGTGTATGGGGTAGATCTTATTAGGAATGTGTATGGGGTAATCTTATTAGGAATGTGTATGGGGTAGATCTATTAGGAATGTCTATGGGGTTAGATCTTATTAGGAATGTGTATGGGGTATATCTTATTAGGATTGTATGGGGTAGATCTTATTAGGAATTGTATGGGTAGATCTTATAGGAATTGTATGGGTATATCTTATTAGGAATGTCTATGGGGTAGATCTTATTAGGAGTGTATGGGGTAGATCTTATATGGAATGTGTATGGAATTTTATTAAGTGCTGGTTAGATCTTTTAGGAATGTGTATGGGTAGATCTATTAGGAATGTGTATGGGTAGATCTTATTTAGGAATGTGTATGGGGTAGATTTATTAGGAATGTTGGTTAGATCTTATTAGGATGTTATGGGTGTAGATCTTATTAGGAATGTGTATGGGTAGATCTTATTAGGAATGTTGTATGGGGTAGATCTTATTAGAATGTGTATGGGGTAGATCTTATTAGGAATGTTTATGGGTAGATCTTATTAGGAATGTGTATGGGTAGATCTATTAGGAATGTTATGGGGTAGATCTTATTAGGAATGTGTATGGGGTAGATCTATTCTTAGGATGTGTATGGGGTAGATCTTATTAGGAATGTTATGGGGTAGATCTTATTAGGAAGGTGTATTGGGGTAGATCTTATAGGAATGTGTATGGGGGTAGATCTTATTAGGAATGTGTATGGTAGATGCTAATTAGGAATGTATGTGGGTAGATCTTATTAGGATGTGTATGGGGTAGATCTTATTAGGAATGTGTATGGGTAGATCTTAATTAGATCTTGTTATGGGTAGATCTTATTGGAATGTTATGGGGTAGATCTTAATTAGGAATGTTGTATGGGGTATATCTTATTAGGAATATGTAATGGTGTTATATCTTATTAAGGAATGTGTATGTTAGATCTTATTAGGAATGTGTATTGGGGTAGATCTTATTAGGAATGTATGGGTTAGATCTTTTAGAGAATGTGTATGGGGTAGATCTTTATTAGGAATTGTATGGGGTACGAATTTATTAGAGGTGTATGGGTTAGATCTTATAGGAATGTGTATGGGGTAGATCTTATTAGGAATGTGTATGGGGTAGATCTTATTAGGAATGTGTATGGGGTAGATCTTATTAGGAATGTGTATGGGTTAGATCTTATTAGGAATGTGTATGGGGTAGATCTATTAGGATGTGTATGGGGTAGATCTTATTAGGAATGTGTATGGGGTAGATCTTATTAGGAATGTGTATGGGGTAGATCTATTAAGGAAGTGTATGGGTTAGATCTTATTAGGAATGTTATGGGGTAGTCTATTATAGGAATGTGTATGGGGTAGATCTTATTGGAATTGTATGGTTCGATCTTATTAGGAATGTGTATGGGGTAGATCTTATTAGAATATGTTAAGGGTTAATCTGTATAGGATGTGTATGGGTTAGATCTTATTAGGAATGTGTATGGGGTGATCTTATTAGGAAGTGTATGGGTTAGATCTTATAGAATGTGTATGGGGTAGATCTTATTAGGAAATGTTATGGGGTAGATTCTTATTCTTGGAATGTGTATGGGGTAGATCTTATTAGGAATGTGTATGGGGTAGATCTATTAGGAATGTGTATGGGTTAGATCTTTATTAGGAATGTGTATGGGGTAGATCTTATTAGGAATGTCTATTGGGTAGTTTTTAGAAATTGTATGGGTTAGATCTTATTTAGGAATTGTATGGGGTAGATCTTATAGGAATGTGTATGGGGTAGATCTTATTAGGAATGTGTATGGGGTAGATCTTATTAGGAATGTGTATGGGTAATTCTTATTAGGAATATGTATGGGTTAAGATCTATTGGAATGTGGTATGGGGTAGATTATTGGATGTTATGGGTAGATCTTATTAGGAATGTGTATGGGTAGATCTTATTAGGAATGTGTATGGGGTAGATCTTATTAGAATGTGTATGGGTAGATCTTTTAGGATGTGTATGGGTAGATCTTATTAGGATGTGTATGGGTAGATCTTTAGGAATGTGTATGGGGTAGATCTTATTAGGAATGTGTAATGGGTAGATCTTATTAGGAATGTGTAGGGGTTAGATCTTATTAGGAATGTGTATGGGGTAGATCTTATTAGGAATGTGTATGGGTTAGATCTTTAGGAATTGTTTGTATATCTTATTAGGAATGTGTATGGTTAGATCTTATTAGGAATGTGTATGGGGTAGATCTTATTAGGAATGTGTCTTAGGGGTAGATCTTTAGGAATGTTTATGGGGTAATCTTATTAGGAAGGTGTATGGGTAGATCTTATTAGGAATGTGTATGGGTTAGATCTTATTAGAGATGTGTATGGGTGTAGATCTTATTAGGAATGTGTATTGGGGTAGATCTTATTAGGATTGTATGGGTTTAGATCTTATTAGAATGTATGGGTTAATCTTATTAGGAATGTGTATGGGGTAGATCTTTTAGGATTTATGGGGTAATCTTATTAGGACTGTGTAGGGTAGAATCTTATTAGGAATGTGTATGGGGTAGATCTTATGATGTGTTGGAGATCTTATTATGGAATGTGTATGGGGTAGAATTCTTATTAGGATGTTTTGGGTTAGATCTTATTAGGAATGTGTATGGGGTAGATCTTATTAGGAATGTGTATTGGGTAGATCTATTAGGAATGTGTATGGGGTAGATCTTATTAGGAATGGTATGGGGTAGATCTTATTAGAATGTGTATGGGGTAGATCTTATTAGGAATTGTATGGGGTAGATCTTTATTAGGAATGTGTATGGGGTAGATCTTATTAGGAATGTGTATGGGGTAGATCTTATTAGGAATGGTATGGTAGATCTTATTAGGAATTGTATGGGTAATCTTATTAGAGGAGTGTATGGGGTAGATCTTATTAGAAGTGTATGGGTAGATCTTATTAGAATGTGTATGGGGTAGATCTTATTAGGAATGTGTTATGGGGTAGATCTATATTAGGAATGTGTATGGGGTAGAATCTTTTAGGAATGTGTATGGGTAGATCTTATTAGGAATGTGTATGGTTAGATCTATTAGAATGTTGTTGGGTAGATCTTATTTGGAATGTGGTATGGGTAGATGATCTTATTAGGAATGTGTATGGGGTAGATCTTATTAGGAATGTGGTATGGGGTAGATCATATTAGGAATGTGTTGGGGTAGATCTTATTAGGAATGTGTATGGTTAGATCATATTAGGATGTGTATGGGATATGATCTTATTAGGAATGTGTATGGGGTAGATCTTATTAGGAATGTGTATGGGTTAGATTCTTATTGGAATGTGTATTGTTAGACTTATTGAGGATGTGTATGGGGTAGATCTTATTAGGAATGTGTATGGGGTAGATCTATTAGGAATGTGTTATGGGTTAGATCTTATTAGGAATTGTATTGGTTAGATCTTATAGGAATGTGTATGGGTAATCTCTTAGAATGTGTATGGGTAGATCTATTAGTAAATGTGTATGGGGTAGATCTTATTAGGAATGTTATGGGTAGATCTTATTAGGAATGTGTATGGGGTAGATCTAATTAAGGAATGTTAGGGGGGTAGATCTTATTAGGAATGTGTATGGGGTAGATCTTATTAGAATGTGTATGGGTAGACTTATTAGGAATGGTAATGGGGTAATCTTATTAGGAATGTGTATGGGGTAGATCTTATTAGGAATGTGTATGGGGTAGATCTATATTAGGAGAATTTGTATGGGGTAAGTCTCTTAGGATGTGTATGGGTAGATCTTATTAGGAATGTGTATGGGGTGAGTTTATTGGATTGTATGGGTAGATCTTGAAATGTGTAATGGGTAGATCTTATTAGGAATGTGCTATGGGTAATCTTATTAGGATTGTATGGGTAATCTATTATGCATTGTATGGGGTAATCTATTAGGAATGTGTATGGGGTAATCTTATAGGATGTATGTGGGATCTATTAGGAATGTATGGGGATCTATTAGGAATGTGTATGGGTAGATCTTATTAGGAATGTTATGGGGGGTAGATCTTATTAGGAATGTGTATGGGGTAGATCTTATTAGGATTGTATGGGGTAGATCTTATTAGGAATGTGTATGGGTAGATCTTATTAGGAATGTGTATGGGTAGATCTTATTAGGAATTTATGGGGTAGATCTTATTAGGAAATGTTTGCTGGTGATCTTATTAGAATGTGTATGGGTTAGATCTTATTAGGATGTTGTATGGGGTAGATCTTTATTAGAATGTGTATGGGTAGATCTTAAAATAGAAAAAATGTTGTTGGGTAATCTTATTAGGAATGTGTAACGTGGGGTTAAATCTATTCATGAATGTGAATCAGGGGTATCGATCTATTAGGAATGTGTAGGGATCGATCATTATTAGGAATGTGTATGGGTGTAGATCTTATTGAAGGTGATATCATGTGTGTATGGGAGTAGATCTTATTAGGAATTATTTGGGGTAATCGCTCATATTAGGAATGTGTATGGTTAATCTTGAGAATCGTGCTGGTAGATTATAGGAATGTTTGGGGTAGATCTTATTAGGTAATGTGTATGGGGTAGATTTAATTATGACTGTGTATGGGTAAGATCCTATTAGGAATTGTGTATGGGGTAGTTCTTTTTAGGAATGTGTATGGGGTTAGATCTTATTAGGAAAGTGATGGGGTGATGATTTAGGAATGTGAGAATGGGGTAAAGATCTAATTAGGAATGTGTATGGGGTAGATCTTAATTAGGAATGTCTATGTGTAGATCTTATAGGAATGTTATGGGGTAGACTAATTAGGAATGTTGATGGGTAGATCTTATTAGTAATGTTATGGGGTAATCTTATTAGGAATGTGTATGGTTAGATCTTACTATTTAGGAATGAGTGGGGTAATCTTATTGGAATGTGGTAATGGGGTAGATTCTTAGTAGTAATGGTGTATGGGGTTAGATCTTATTAGAATGTTTATGGGTAGATCTTATTAGTAATGTGGTATGGGGTAGATCTTATTAGGAATGTGTAATGGGTAGATCTTATTAGGATGTGTTGGGGAGATCTTATTAGGATGTGTATGGGGTATATCTTATTGGAATTTCTATGGGTTAGATCTTATAAGACGGTGTATGGGTAGATCGTATAGGAATTGTATGGGGTAGATCCATATTATGAATGTGTATGGGGTAGATCTTATTAGGAATGTGTATGGGGTAGATCTTATTAGGAATTGATGGGGTAAGATCATTAGGAATGTTTATGGTTAGATCTTATTGGAATGTGCTATTGGGAGATCTTATTAGGAATGTGTATGGGGTAGATCTTATTAGAATGTGTATGGGGTAGATCTATTAGGAAATGTGATGGGTAAATCTTAATTAGGAATGTGTATGGGGTAGATCTCTAATTAGAATGTTATTGGGTAGATCTTATAGGAATAGTATGGGTAGATCTTCTTAGGAATGTTGGTTTTGGGTTAGATCTTATTATGGAATGTGTTGGGGTAGATTTATTAGTAATGTGTCATGGGGTAGATCATATTAGGAATCGTTTGTATGGGTTATCTAATATGATGCGTCTGGGTTAGATCTTATTAGGAATGTTATGGGGTAATCTTATTAGGATGTGTATGGGGTAGACTTATTGGAATGTGTATGGGGTAGATCTTATTAGAATGTGTATGGGGTAGATCTAATTAGGAATGTGTATTGGGGTTATCTTATTAGGAATGTAAATTTGTTAGTCTTATTAGGAAGTGTATGGGTTAATCTCATTAGGAATGTGTATGGGGTAGATCTTATTAAGGATGTAATGGGTTCGATTCTTATTAGGAATGTGTATGGGTTAGATCTCATTAGATGTGTAATGGGTAGATCTTATTAGGAAATGATAAAATGTTTACTCTTATTAAGGAATTTTATGGGTTAGATCATATTTAGGAATGTGTAATGTGTAGATCTAATTAGGAATGTGTAAGGGTTAGATCTTATTAGGAATTTGTAGGGGTAGATCTTATTAGGAATGGTGTATGGTGTAGATCCTTATTAGGAATGTGTATGGGGTAATCTTATTAGGAATGGTGTATGGGTTAGATCTTATTAGGAATGTCTATGGGGTAAGAAACTTATTAGGATGTGTATGGGTAGATCATATTAGGAATTTTATGGGGTAGAGCTACTTGGAATGTTTATTGGGTATATCTTATTAGGAATGTCCTATGTGTAGATTCTTATTAGGAATGTGTATGGGGTAGATCCTTAGTAGGATGTGTATGGGGTAGGATCTAATTTAGGAATGTGGTATGGGGTAGATCTTATTAGGAGGTGTAGGGGTAGATCTTATTAGGAATGTGTATGGTTAGATCTTATTAGGAATGAGTATGGGGGTATATCTTTATTAGGAATGTGTAATGGGGGGGAATCGCTCTTCTTCGGCCTGTGTCTGGGGTCGCTCTTCTTCGACCTCCAGGTGTCTGGGGTCGATCTCTAGGACTGTGGTATGGGGTAGCTCTGATTAGGATGTGTATGGGGTACGATCTTTTAGGAACGTGTAGGGGTAGATCTTATTAGGAATGTGTAATGGGGTAGATCTTATTAGGAATTGTATGTGTAGATCCTTATTCGCATGTTATGGTGTAGATCTTATTCCAGGAATGTGTATGGGGTTAAAAATATCTTATTAGGAAGTCTATGGGTAGATCTTATAGGAATGTGGTATGGGGTAGATCGTATTGGAATTTGTATGGGTAATCATATTAGGAATGGTGTATGGGTAGATCTAATTAGGAATGTGTATGGGTTTAGATTCTTATTAGGAAATGTCTATGGGGTAGATCTTATTAGGAATGTGTCAGGGGGGGGTAATCTTATTAGGAATGTTATGGGGTAGATCTATAGGAAATGTGTATGGGGTAGATGTATTAGGAATGTGTATGGGGTGATCCTTATTAGGAATGTGTATGGGGTAGATCTATTAGGAATGTGTAAAGGGTAATGCTTATTAGGAATGTGTAGGTTAGATCTTATTAGGAATGTGTATGGGTTAGATCTTATTAAGGAATGAGTATGGGGGTAGATCTTATTAGGAATGTGGTTTGGGGTAGATCTATTAGGAATGTGGTATGGGGTAGATCTATAGGAATGTGGTCTGGGTTAGATCTTATTAGGAAATGTGTAGGGGGTAGATCTAAATTAGGAATGTGTATGGGGTAGATCTTATTAGGAATGTCGATGTGTTAGATCTTATTAGGAATGTGTATGGGGTCGATTTATATTAGGAAATGTGTATGGGGTAGATCTAATTAGGGATGTGTAATGGGGTATATCTTATAGGAATGTGGATGGGGTAGATCTTATTAAGGAATGTGTATGGGGTAATCTTATTAGGAAATTGTGTATGGGGTAATCTTTTGGAATGTGTATGGGTTGATCTCATTAGGAATGTGTATGGGTAGATCTTATTAGGAATGTAAATGGGGTTAATCTTATTTTAGAATTTGTATGGGTTTAGATCTCATTTAGGAATGGTGTATGGGTAGATCTTATTAGGAATGTAAATGGGTTAGATCTTATTAGGATGTGTATGGGTTAGATCTCATTAGAATTGTGTAGGGGTAGATCTTATTAGGAATGTGTATGGGGTAGATCCAATTAGGAATGTGTATGGGGTAGGATCTTATTAGGAATGTAAATGGGTTAGATCTTATTAGGAATGTGTATGGGTAGATTCTCATTTGAATGTGTATGGGGTAGATCTTTATTTAGTAATGTGGATTGGGTGATCTTATTAGAATGTGTAATGGGTTTATCTCATTAGGATTTGTATGGGGTAGATCCTTATTAGGAATGTGTATGTGGGTAGATCTTATTAGGAAATGTGTTGGGGTTAGATCTATTAGGATGTGTAATGGGGTAGATCTTATTAAGGAATGTCTATGGTGTAATCTTATTAGGCATGTGTAATGGGAGATCTTATTGGATGTGTTGGGGTAAGATCTATTATAATGTTATGGGGTAGATCTTATTAGAATGTATGGGGTAATCTTTATTAGGAATGTGGATGGGGTAGATCTTATTAGGATGTCTATGGGGTAATCTTATTAGGGAATGTGTATGGGTAATCTTAGGAATGATGTATGGGGAGATCTTATTATAGGAATGTGTAGGGGTAGACTTAGTGGAATGTGTATTGGGTAGATCTTATTATGGAATGTTTATGGGGTAGATCTTATTAGGAATGTGTATGGGGTCATCTTATTAGGAATGTGTATGGGTAAGATCTTATTAAGTAAATGTCTCTTGGGAGATCTTATTTAGGAATGGGTATGGGGTAGATCTTATTAAGGAATGTGTCTGGTTTAGATCTTTTAGGAAATGTGGTATGGGTCGATCTTATTAGAATGTGGTATGGGGTTAGATCTTATTATGAATGGTGTAATGGGGTAGATCTATTAGGATTGTTATGGGGTAGATCTTTATAGGAATGTGTTGGGGTGATCTTAATTAGGGACTGTGTATTGGGTAGTGCTTATTAGGAATGTCTATGGGGTAGATCTATTAGGACTGTGTTGGGGTATATCATATTGGATGTGTATGGGGTAGATCTAATAGAATGTGTATGGGTAAATTAATTAGGAATGTTATGGGTTAGATCTTATTAAGGAATGTTTATGGGGTGATCTTATTAGGAATTTGTATGGGGTAGATCATCATTATGAATGTGTCTGGGGTAGATCTATTAGGAATGTGTTGGGGTCGATCTTTTATTAGGAATGTGTATGGTGTAGATCTTATTATGAATGTGTATGGGGTAGATCATATTAGTAATGGTGTATGGGGTAGATCTTAATTTTTAGGATGTGTATGGGGTAGATCTTATTAGGAATGTGTATGGGGTTAGATCTTATTATGAATGAGTATGGGGTAGTGTCTTATTAGGAATGTGTATATTTAGATCTTATTAGGAATGTGTATGGGTTAGATCTTATTAGGAATTTATGGGGTAGAATCTTATTGGAAATGTGTATGGGTAGATCTTATTAGAATGTGTATGGGGTAGATCCATATTAGGAATGTGTATGGGTTAGATCTCATTAAGTGAATTGTGTATGGGGTAGATCGTATTGTAATGTGTATGGGTAGATCTTATTAGGAATGTTGTATGGGGTAGATCTTTTAGGAAATGTGTATGGGGTAGAATCTTCTTAGAATGTCATGGGGTAGATCTTATTAGGAATGTCTGGGGTGATCTAATTAGGAATGTGTATGGGTAATCTTATTAGGAAGTGTATGGGTTAGATCTTATTAGGAATGTGATGGTTTAGATCTTATTGGAATGATATGGGTTAGTCTATTAGGAATGAGTATGGGGTATGTCTTATTAGGACTGTGTATGGGGTAGATCTTATTAGAATGTGTAGGGGTGATCTGATTAGGAATGTGTATGGGGTAATCTTATTAGGAATGTGTATGGGGTAGATCATATTAGGATGTGTATTGGGTAGTATCTTATTAGGAATGTGTTATGGGTTAGTATCTTATTAGTAATGAGTCTGGGGTAGGTCTTATTAGGAATTTGGTATTGGGTAGATCTTATATGACTGTGTATGGGGTAGATCTTTATTAGGAATGTGTAGGGGTAGACTTATTAGTCATTGATGGGGTAGATGAAGTCTATTCTTATTAGGAACCTTTCTATAAGATCTTGCTATTAAAATAAATACAACTACACAGTGGTGCTTAAATGTTCCTGAATCTTTTCAGATTTTTTTCCCTACAATCATGATCCAGGATGTATTTTCAAATATTTTCTGAAACCATAACTAAAACCCAAGTAAGCCAATGAGACAAGATAAATAATTGTTCATCATTTAGTTGAGGAAACTCATCCAATGTACTTTTTTGTGTGACAAATCATGTAAACTTTTAGGATTTTTTTATTGGAATTAGGTGTGTTCTCAATGAATGGAATGGCAGTAAAGTGCCAGTGTGAGAGGGGCTTATATTCTTTAATAACCAGAAAAGTGATTTTATTTTTCCCCCACGTCCTTGTGGAAAATGTTTCAAATCTTAAACAGAGCTCCCCCTCACAGTCTGGGAACTGTTCCTGAACTGACCAATTGGAATATGCACTTCGTGCAGAGGGTGTAGAGAAATGTACCAATAGCCAAGTCAATCTTCAAATGGAATTTTTTGGGGAAACTAAGAAAAACACCAGGGGTTAAGTACTATAAATGGAGAGACTCTACAAATGATCAGTGTCCGGACACAGCAGAAAAGCAGTTACAGTTTACTTCAGTGCCTCTGTCCAAAAGCACAAAACAATACAACAATGTGGAGGAACTGAACAATATAAATGTGCTAAAAGTGTGTTTTGATTGAGAAACCGTGTACACCCATATTTCGGGTACAGCACCCATTTCAAGTGAAAAGCACATTCTAGTGTTCCAGTCCTCATCATTTCTAGTATTATTGGAGAGAGTTTGCTCGAGATCTATCTTAAACAAAATCTGTTAGTTATAATGAAAATTAAATTGCCAAAAAGGAAATTATTTGACCTGGTTTACTAAATCTAAAAAATTTTTTCTAACTCAACTGTTTAAAATGTTAGGGGCCAAGTGCTGATTACACAGACTTTCTGGCAAATATATAAAAGTATAGGATAAAGTATTATAAAGTCACGCTAACCGGTTCGCTATGGTTAGCACTAACTTTGACTTCATATTAGCGTTGATGGGCGCGGTTAGGTAAAAAAATCACCCACCATCCGTCGCATTTCCACATTGCCAATTTTAAGCACTGGATTTAACGCCAAAATAGTGTCGTTAAAACCTCTGCGTGAGTAAATCCCGGGATTTACCCACATTCCGGCAAAGGGAGTTGGATGGGTGTTTTATGTGGCACTGGAAATGGAAATGGTAGTTTGGGCTCTGAGTTTAGGATTTGTGCTGGGGAGAAGTCTGTCATGCTCAACTGAAAAGTTTGACACCATAAAGTTAGTCCCCCACTGTGGAGCTTTAATATCGCGGTTCGCCAGCGCTCAGTGCTTATAGTACAAACTGCAGAACATCTGTCAGCTACTAACTGCGTCACCTATTGTAACATTTTGGTAATACAACAGAAGGATATTTACCGAAGAAACCGAGCAAAATTATAATTCACCTCAGAAGACTTCTATTTTTTAAGAGGATTGTTTGAATATTATGCAGAATGTTGGGCTTTTTTTATTTTTTTAAGCTGTACCCCACCCTGCAAATTCTTGAATATTTCAAGGCAGATTGCATCTGTTTGTTATATGCATTACAGACACAGCCACCTAAACAATGGGTAAATATACTTACGTGGTTGAATATTTTCTCCTTTGTTACTTAAGTTATGCCTGGGAGTGCCTGATGGTATTTTACTCACCATGAATGATACAGGTGCTGACATCAATGGTAGGTTTTAGTTGTTTTTTTACACGATACACCAAACGGGGTTTATGCAATAAAGTGCTTATCGTTAAAATTATGATCATTTTTCCCTGGCCCTGACCAATCAGATGTTAGCTGTCAAATATTTAATAATATCTGATTGGTTGGAGCAAATTAGCACCATTATTAATGGTAAGAACTTTTATTGATCCTCCCTGAAACCTTGATTGGATCCTGTGGAATCTTTGATTCAATTCATTTGTGTACCCAGATCTGAAAAGTCTTTAATAACATTTTTCTAATTTTTTATTCAGGTTGGCAATTACCTATCTTTGTATCCCCCCCGATTTTTTAGAGGTGTGTTTTAAATTTTAACCATGGACTTCACCACTGCACAGCTGTGATGAGAATCAGCAGTCACATATTAATCACGCGGCTGTTCAATCATATTTACACTCACAGTAACTACAGAGCGTGGATGTATTTGGAATGAACTACAACTTCCAAACATCCCCTGACAAGCAAGAGACCAATCGGTTATCAAACACTGTTCAGTGTAAACATCATATCCTTACCTGCAGTTGAATAACCTCCCATTAGGGCTAGGCCACACTGCTACAAGAGTCCAATATCTGTTTATTGGTCTGCAAGAACAACTTAATGGCCGCAAATTACCTGCAATGCGAAGGTTATTTCAACCAGATTTTCAGCCATTTTTTTGCGGATTGCATTGTCTACATTATACTTATGTGGAAGGAAAAAACAGGATCTATAAAGCTGCAAATATTTCCACAACTGCTCCCTATACAGAAAAGTATTTAATTTGCTTAGCACAAGTAACCGTACTACAGGGCCTCAGATCCCCCCCATGCAAAATATTTAACTAGGCCCCCCAATCCATTTATTATTACCTCAAACTACTAAATTCCGTAATTCTTTACAAAAAGTCAATTTTGAATGGTTTGAAATTTTTTAACTATGGATTTGTTGTTATATTTGTGTACTTGCGAATGGTTATAAGATTTTGCTATCCGTTAATTTCTTTGGTAACTGTTAAATTCATCAATAAATACAATTTCTCCTTTTACTTACCGTGTTCCTTTATTACCACAAAGCCCAAGCTGTTGGAATGAAAGTCCAAGGTATGTCAATGTTTACCTTATGACCATGATTGGGTCGTTTGCTTGTGCATTCACTGACCTGGAAATCATTCCAGAGTCATTAGCCCATCACAAGGTCAAAGTCCCAAGTCCTTACAGTGACTGATTAGTATCTTTATGGGTCGCATTGTTTCAAATCGCAATTACAGCCAAGCTTGATGTCCTCAACTTTGTTTGATTGCTTGGATACCTTTTAAACTGCAGTTTGATATGGTGCTTTCATTCACCTCACATTTCCAAAAGGCACTTTTATTTACACACTTTAACTGTAGGTCTGTATTAACTCTTGGCTCTCTAGACTCATTAACCGAGACCCACTGATAAAACAACTCAACAAACTAGATACAAATAGTGAAAATTCCCAGACGTGAACACTATTAACCACCTTTGATACAATATACTACCTTTCGGAAATGTTGGTTTTGGTGTTCAGTTTTGGGTTTTATAATACTGCTTACGCCTTGCTCCTTTTGAACCATACGGTAAAGCTCCATGATGTTTCTTATCTATCCCACACGCAAATGTGTAACAACCAGCTGATACAAGGTGGGGAAAATGGAGTCCAGCATACCTTCTTCTACACCTAGACTAGCCCCGTGACAATTTTTCTGGAGCTATTGGGGATATATTGATTGTATTGTACTTTAACCTAATGTTTATGATTTGCTTAGACCTGAAGGAATTTTTTCCAAACCTAGTCCTCATATATAAGAATTTCTGGAAATGTAATTTTTCATCCAGCTTAACAATGTGATACCCTATTTGGTGGCATAGTGC
>JAACNH010003386.1:0-29537 GCA_019447015.1 Hymenochirus boettgeri
AAGACACGTGTACAATGTTGCAGAATGTCACTGCGATTGTGACCGCTCGTGAATTTTTTACTTATACTGACTCGGGAGGCCTGACACTGATGTGGTTATAATTGTATGGCCGGTGGCTCTGCACAAAGAAGATGCCATTGGTCAGAAGATGACAGAAGACAGCTCTGTAAATTTCTTTAGTCTGAATTGGTTGCGCTCATATAAAAAGATATAAAAAGACCAAGTTGTTTTAAAAGTTCTTAAATAGTATTAAATCCAATTAAAACATACATTAAATGGTTAAAAATATGCTTCTTTGAGTAAGGATGCAGGTCCTTACCTGAGTTAATGGTACGTTTTTCCAAAGATAGCTTTATTGAAGGTGCACTTACACACAGAAATACAAAGTGCTTAGTGCAAAATAAAAAGGCATAAAAACACTCAGCAGTGTTTACAATCATATAGTGAACGTGTTTCACTGCTTGCTGCAGCTTTCGCAAGACTATATACTTCATTTTCCTATTTTCGCATTTAAAACGAGTCATTTCGAACCTTTTTCGGACTTAGGCAAATGCGTTCCACCATGTGTTCCAGACGCCATTTTGTAAATAAAGTTTGCGGCTGTAAATAAAGTTCGTTTTCGGCTTCTATAGGGCGTAATTAGATGCGTTTTTTTTTTTGCATCGGAGCTCTGGGGGCCTGTCCTTAGTCAAATTACATGGTTGGTGTGACAATAGAGGCTAAAAACAGGTTAAAAAATTCTATGTAATATGGATCATGTCACTGATGGACCTGCATTATTGCACTAATTTAGAATTGGATTATAAATAATTAGTAAAATGAACACTATAGTTAATTCAGATAAAAAATTAGGATTAAATGATATAAAACTGGATTCTTAAAGTGGTATGATCCCAATTAAAATCCTGGTTTCTAATAGAATTTTTTTTTAATTCTATTAATAGTAGAAAGCAAAATAGAATAAAATAAATCTCAAATTGCTTAAAAAGACAAGGATAAAATACACTGCTAAAAATACGGAGAACTGTTTTAAAAAGAGATATTGTTAAAAAGGCACTGATTAAAAAGTCAAGGTAAGAACATATTGTTAAAATACTCTTAGTTGAATCTCCACAAGTCTATTTCTCTGTTCACTCCTTGGGGGAATAAAGTCTGCATTTTCTAGATCCATTTTGTTTCCTGTCTGGATAGGGCTGTGTTCCTGGTCCTGATCTGGGTGACAACTGGGGATATCACACACTCTGACATCCTGGCTGGCCAGTAACTTACTGGTTAAATCCTCCCAGTTACGGAGGGGGGTATAGCAGGGGGGTGTTCTGCCTCCCGCTTACACTAGATCAATCTGATAGGGCAAGACGCCGCTTACCTGTATTTAAGGCGCCCAGAGTCAGGGGGGGTTCCCTCTTTATATGTTTTAAACTTGTATGGAACTTTTTGCACAATTTTAATGTATATCCAATAAACGTTCTATGTTTTAACATGTACTCACCTCAGTCTGCCATACTCTGGAAGGTAATATAGAGGGGGATACTTTTGTGTCCTTTTATTATATTACTATATTTTAAAAGCCAGTTGGAGGACCTACAAAATTAGTGAATCATGTCAAAGGATAAATAAAAGCACTAAATATGTTAAAATCCCATAGCCTAATTCTTATTTTTGCCTCTATGCTCATAACTAGGAGTTCTGCTTGTGTAGCTACACAAATTCAAAAAGAATGTGGCCTAAACTGCTCAACAGGTAAATTTGGCTTTGCAAAATAAAGTTGCAATAATTCCTCTTGGACAATTTTATCTGTAACTGCAGCGGTCAAATGAAAAAAGGGGCAGTGTCACATGACAACACATCTTTAATCATGTTCCAGGAATATTTCAGTATTGTCAGATACAGCAGTAACTGTAGAGCAGGTGACCACCTGAGGTAGTAGTTAAAATACAACTCTCTACTGTAGCCCACAGGAGTGGATGTAATGGAGGTGAAGGGATCCACTGAATATGCCTCACCAATTAAAGTACCTGAAGCGAATTAACCTATAGATTCACTACCTTTGGAATTATTTAGCAGTATCCTGGAACACAGAACATATTCCGATTAAAGATGTAAAGAACAAATTGGTTTCTTCTCTGAAAGCAATAAAATTTGAAGAGTTCATTTGATTGTAAATATCTTCTGCAATGATCTCTGTTAAGCTGTTGGGGTATGTCAGGAAAGTGTGTAGTGACTTGGCAAGAATGGGTTAACTATTGGTATTCGTTCTTGCAAAGGACCAATAAAAATACCATTCCACCCTGGAACAGTCCTATTGTTTATATTACGATTAGTGAAGCATGGAAACAGATCTTCTTTTCCAGACAATGTGGGGCCAAACCATGTATCTGGAATTCTCTTCAGCTAGGGGTCTGGTGGGTACCCTAAGAGGTCATTTTAAGGACAACCATACATGTAAAATAAATGTATTTCGGTATTGGAATATGTAAGACAGAAACCAATATTATACTTGTGAATGGAAAAGTAGGCCCATTAACATGATACCCAACATGGAGCCCTTATTCCCTTGCCAAGGCGAGTTATTAATATCTTGGGAAATATGGATTACACACAGGTCATGTTTGGTATTGGAGGAATTGATAATTAATACAAGAGAGGAATATGTGCTTAATATCCCTGTACAATGTACATATCTACATTTATATGGAATCTGCCTAACTGAGGGGGAATGAATGCTTTTGGCTAGTCGTAAATCTGGATATTCCTAGACACTCCCACCTCCTGCATAGCTAGGAGGGGGGTGGTTCATCAAACGGTTTAAAAACCTTGTAGCCCCTATAACTGTGTTCATACTGAGAGGACATGCTAAAATCGTTTGTATGGACCCGATGTTTCTTCCCGTCCCGGGAAAAAGGACTTCTTCTAGTGAGTAGGGTCTGTGAATATTTTTATCCTTTTTATTTTATATGAATGTTGTACCTCTTGTATGTCATTTTGTTATAACACCATTTTCTTTTATTTTTGTATTATATGCACTGTCCACCTTTTGGAATATTAAATCTAAAATTTAATAAGTTTTGTCTTTGATGTTCTAAAAACTCAGTTAGCCTCTGATAAGTTTGTATGTGGTTGGATGGAGTGTTTTGCAGTGTAAATGCTAATTAACTCTGTGACTGCTTGTGAAGGACTGATGCTAATTAACAATTTAGTTGCTGGAGTGAATGGTGTAGTGTTAACCATTTAGCTGCCAGGACAGGGGTGTGCATAGTCAGTGAGAGTGAAGAGTGTTTTTGGGGCGTCTTTAAGGCCATAACTTAAAGTGGTGGCAGCAAGTACCGATTGATTGGTTAGATCATTGGTTAGATGAGTATTCAGGCCCAGGAGCCACTAGTACAGGAGCACCAGACATGCATAAGTCAACTTGAGATGCTTCAGTAGTGGACACAGTTGTTACAGCTCCATTGCTCCTGGACAGAATTGAAAAAGTAGACCCAGCAGCAGAAATAGATTCACTGCTCCCTGCATCACACTGCTAAAAGGCATTGCCCCTTGATCAGCAGGCCTTCTAAATCTCCTTCTGCCGGCATAGCAGGTATAGCTGAAACCGTCATAGTCTGCCCCCTCTTCCTCATAGACTATCCGTTCCTCCACCATAAACTCCACTCCTGCTGTAGCCTTTTAAAGCTTTTCCTTTGGAATGGCGATAATACAGTGAAACCCAGAAAGAGCTAACAGTCCTTACTAAGACACTAGAGTGGTACCACTCGGCAAAGTCATTGCTCTTTCTGCTCATCCTGCAGATCCTATTCTGATTCTGATGCTGGTTTCTTGAATCTGGAAGAATGGACTGAGATCCCTGGAATTTCTTTACTTTTTATACTGCAGTGTATCCAGCATCCTGGTCACCAAGGATACCCAAAGCACATTTCTAAGCAAAAGTTCTGATTTTTCCCATTTCTAAAAGCTGAAAACACTAAACATTACAGTTAAAATCTCCTTTATTGTATAGTAAATGGAGTGCCATAATGGCACAGCCATACATAAAGCCCTAATATCAAAGAGACAGAGTTGATGATATTCTTAGGACACAACCTTGTGGCAGACCAAAATAGCACAGGCTTATTGTTAGTATGTTGCCAGTAGTTGCAAAGTATGCAACTCCGCATATTCCCAAAGAGAAAGATTCCCACTAAAGAAGGAACTAGTGCCATTTGTAACACAGGATGCTTTGTATGCATTGCAAATCATACATACCGATACGTTAAGGAGTGAAGATGGTGTCACTGTACACACCGTAAACATCAGCTGGGACTTTGCGCACTCCAGGAAGACAACATACACGGCAGCTAATGCAAACTAAAGTGCTTTAATAAAACAGATAACACCGACACATCATAAAACTACGCCTGACGCGTTTCGGACCTAGTGCGGTTCTTATTAATTTGCCTATGACTAAGGACCGCACAAGGTACGAAACGCGTAGTTTTATGATGTGCCGGTGTTATCTGTTTTATTAAAGCACTTTAGTTTGCATTAGCCTCCATGTCTGTTGTCTTCCTGGAGTGTGCGAAGTCCCATCTGGTGTTTACGGTGTGGATTTGGAACCAGGTGAGGGGTTCGGGGCAAGCGGCACCCGGACCACCGACTAGGAGCGGTGAGTTTCACGGAGATTCTATTAGCATTTTGTTTCTCTGTCTGCATGTATGGTGATGCTGCAGACTTAGTCCATACTACAGTGACAGGCCTGGGGCATAGGCACTCGAGCCTCATAAATTAAGTAAGCCCTGTATAAATATATTGGGTTATAGAATTTACCATACGTCCATTCCAACTAAATAGTACCCTTGCAGGGTATGTTTATTACTATGGTGTCACTGTACCACTGTCACCAAGGGTGCATGTACAATAATATCCATCAGTCTTTGGAGTATATGTTGCAAATCTGTATTTCATCCAAAGGAGCATTCACACTGGCAAGTGGGGAGCATTCCAAGAAGAGTGTACCCAGGAAGATGGATTAACATCATCCTAAAAAGAAAATACATAATTAGGCCAAGGCAGAATCATCCCCACATCCACTTTTTTCAGGGGTACACATAGAATAAAGACAAATCAGCGTTACTAGAAAAAAATGTATAAAAGAACCATAAAAAGAAAGGTTGGTAAAGACGAATAATGAATCCATAGGCGAGGTAAGTAGACTATTTTTTCTTATCCCCTGCATCCACAGTAGCATGTGAAGGGGCATTCAAGACAGGGTATCCATTTATAGACCAACAAATTTAGACACGGGGTAAAGCTGGGTACACACCTTTAGATAGCTAATAAAGCATGCTGGGAGTTGTAGTTCCCAAACATCTTGAATGCCACCCTCACTTGGCATTCAAGATGTTTGGAAACTACAACTCCCAGCATGCTTTATTAGCTGGGAGTTGTAGTTTCCAAACATCTTGAATGCCAAGTTTCTACCCTCGGTTTATACTCGGGTCAATAACTTTATTAGGATTTTTAGCTGAAATTGGGTACCTCGGTTTATACTCCGGTTCGGTTTATACTCGAGTATATACGGTAAATCTTAAAATCCATTAGGCTTTTTGAAGGAGCATCTTCTTCCAGTCCCCTCCTCTCAATCACCTTTGGACGCTTTCAATTACCTTATACTTTAGTGTATTTCTCCTGTGCACATTTAAAAAGTGGTCTGCCACCGTGTTTTTTGCCCTGTCAATTTGCCCTTCTCTCTGTTTATTACCACATTGCTAATATTAGAAATATGGGAACCCAAGAGCTTTTTGACTTTCTGTATTGTCTTACTGGCGTATAAACAAGGATAAATCCCCTTAGCCTATGTATAGTAACTCTAAACCCATATACTCATCTGGCAAGTGGTCGTCTGTCACTGTCACCAGTCAACATGGGGTATCATAGAGTATGGCATCAAGGGAGAGGGATCACATAGAGGAATCTGGTGAGGACGCTGGACGTGTCACCTCCAGTCCAATTGGATTTAGACAACTCTGTGCACTGAAATAATCTGTTGTATATAAACAAGGATAAGACAATGGGTAGATCACAATTGTAATGAGATCCTAAAATAAGATGTACCATGACTATAAGAGATAGAAGAGATCAACAGGCTGAATACAATGTAAAATGTTCTCACACTCAAAGGTACCTTGAAAAACATAACCCACTATTAAGGGGAACTTTAGTTCTCTCAAAGTGACTTCTACAAAGTTTGTCTGAAATATTCCTGCACCATCAAGCTGTTATCATAGGTCTTTCTGGGACCAATGTGAGCAATGTCGGATTGCTTTTAAAGATGTGCCATTTTTTAGTCAATTGACTGTCATTTTGAACCTAAGATCTTAACTAGATTTCCTGACTGTAGGACTTAAAGGGCGTGTCTATTTCCAAAACTAAAATTTGCCACAGTGTTGGCTCCACTGTGTAGTGTAAAAATAATCCTTAGCTTTCTCCTCAGCTCCTTATGGTTCTACTGCAGTGCCTTCTGAAAATCCCAAAAAGTGAAAGAGTAGGAGCTGTCTGTGTTTCATTCATTGCCTGTTACAGCTCCTTTTCTTTCTACTCCATTGCCTTCTGAAAATCCCAAAAAGTGAAAGAGTAGGAGCTGTCTGTGTGTCATCCATTGCCTGTTACTTCCTTGTCCTCACTAAGGACTCTGGCATGTGCAGGGGAGCTCTCCCTCCAGATCCCTCCATGCTGCATCAGTTCTTTACAAATACACTTTCTGTAGTGTAGGGCCCCCCAACCCAAACATGGTTTTAACTTTAAAAAAAGGTCATAAACACACTTACCCGACCTTGTTCCCTTGGCTTTCTTAATATCCGGCAGCCGCATCTGTGATTGGCTGTCTCTCAGCCAATCATAGATGCGTCTGTCAGTCCAGCCCCTATTATTACTTTTGGGAACGGAAGTTGGTTAGTCGATTTTTGGGTATTTTTTAAGTTAAAACCCTAACGTTTATTGTTGGGGGGTGCGTTACACTACAGGAAAAAAAATTAGTTTCGGTTTGGAGATAACCTTTAAAGGGAAAATGTAGTCTCCATTCAAGTTCCCTATATTGACAAGCGTTAATTGTAAATACTGTACTGTACACTCTCTTTCTGTGACTAAAAGCTCTAGTCCTTTCACAGTTTTACAAGCACAGTAAAAACATACATTTCCTTTCCCTTGCCAATATTTATATCCATATGTTAATAGTGAATAAAATACTCCCTATTGCAAAATATAAGGATTTCAAGGCTAGAAAACTACAACTCCCAGCATTCCTCAACTACAAGACACCATCTCTTAATACAAGGGGATGGCTAGGCTCTGATCTAGATTTCCTATGCACATCCAAAGAAGGGGTGCAGATCCTTCCCACCCTTACCCCTAGAAGGGTTAATAAATCTAAACTGGCAGATAACGTTTAAGAACTTTTATTGAACGAACACATCAAACACACGTTTTGGGGGCTCCTCCCCCTTCATCAGTTGATGATGGGGGGGAGCCCCCCGAAACGTTGTGTGTTTGATGTGTTGGTTCAATAAAAGTTTTTAGTTTCTTCAGTGTGCAACTTTCCATAGTTTATCTAAAGGCTAGGGTAGACCTGATGAGGAAGGGGGCACTTTTCCTTCTTTACTAAGTACTCATAAGGTCTCAGTTTGGGAATTAGTTTGGGAATTCTGTATACAAAAAGGACATGTTGGTAATGGAAAGGGTTCAGAGAAGGACAAATAAATTAATAAGGAAGACATATTGGATAAGTTACAATAATGCACACCATAGTAAAGGGGCTTGAGTGGGGATATGATCTGTCAGGAAAGTGTGTAGTGACTTGGCAAGAATGGGTTAACTATTGGTATTAGTTCTTGTAAAGAACCAATAAAAATACCATTCCACCCTGGAACAGTGGACAGACAATGTGGGGCTGAACCGTGTATCTGGAATTCTCTTTAGCTAGGGGTCTTTTGGGTACCTTAAGAGGTCATTTTAAGGACAACCATACATGGAAAATAAATGTATTTTGGTATTGGAATATGTAAGACAGAAATCAATATTATATTTGTGAATGGAAAGGAAGGCCCTTAAAAATGATACCCAACATGGAGCCCTTATTCCCTTGCCAAGGCGAGTTATTAATATCTTGGGAAATATGGATTACACACAGGTCATGTTTGGTATTGGAGGAATTGATAATTAATACAGGAGAGGAATATGTGGTCAATATCCCAATACAATGTACATATCTACATTTATATGGAATCTGCCTGAGGGGGAATGAATGCTTTTGGCTAGTTGTAAATCTGGACATTCCGAGACACTCCCACCTCATGCAATAGCCAGGAGGGGGTTGGTTCAACAAGGAGTTTAAAAATCCTTGTAGCCCCTATAACTGTGTTCATACTGAGGGGACATGCTAAAACCGTGTGTATGGACCCGATGTTTCTTCCTGCCCCAGGATACAGAACTTCTTCTAGTGAGTAGGGTCTGTGAATATTTTTATCCTTTTTATTTTATATAACTGTTGTACCTATTGTATGCCATTTTATTATAACACCATTTTCTTTTATTTTTGTATTATATACCTTTTGGAATATTAAATCTAAAATTTTGTCTAAAGTTTTGTCTTTGATGCTCTAAAAGAACTCAGTTAGCCTCTGATAAGTTTATATGTGGATTGAGTGTTTGGCAGTGTAAATGCTAATTAACTCTGTGACTGCTTGTGAAGGACCGATGCTAATTAACCAGTTAGTTGCTGGAGTGAATTGTGTAGTGTTAACCATTTAGCTGCCAGGACGGGTGTGCATAGTCAGTGAGTGTTTTGGGGCGTCTTTAAGGCCGTAACTTAAAGTGGTGGTGGCAGCGAGTACTGATTGATTGGTCAGATCACGTGCCCAGCGAACTGGCGTTCGTGACATGATCATTGTGTATTAATAAATGGGCCAAACAGTAAACTCTCTGGGGCATTGTGGTCCCAGGGTTCTGTACTGGGGCCACTTCTTTTTAATCTGTTTATAAATGACTTAGAAGGGGGCATTGAGAGCAAGGTCTCTGTCTTTGCTGATGACACTAAAAACTATGCAGAGCTTTAGAAACTTTAAATGATGTAAAAGTGAATCTCTAATGGAAAAAGATTTGGGGGTTCTGGTGGATAACAGACTGGTGGATAACAGCTATAGAAAACAATGCCAGACAGCAATGACTAGAGCTAGCAAGATATTATCTTGTATAAAGGGCGAAATAGATTCAAGAGAAAAAAATATTATTCTTCCTCTTTACATGGCACTGATAAAGCCTCATTTAGAATATGCGGTTCAGTTTTGGAATCCCATATACAAAAGGGACATCTTGGAAATGGAAGCAGTTCAGAGAACTGTAACTAAAATAATAAAGGGAATGGAGGGGCTTGACTATGCAGGCAGATAAGACAAGTTAGAGCTGTTTGCGTGGGGATATGATCACGTTATATAAATATATTAATGGGCCATACGGTAAACTCTCTGGTGCATTATTTACTAATCGGTCATATCAGAGGACACATGGACATCCTTTAAGATTGGAAGAAAAGAAGTTTCATCTTCAGGTTAGGAAAGCTTTCTTCACAGTGAGAAGGGTGAAACTGTGGAACTGTCTTGCATGTTCATTGAATAGCTTTAAAAGTGGGCCTAGATTAAGCTTCTAAAATGAAAATATTGAGAATTACTGGTATTAATACATATACTGTAGTTTTGGTTGATCCAGGGATACTTTATGATTGCCATTTGGAGTCAGGAAGGAATTTTCTCCCCCTTTTTTTAGCTGGGATTTTTTTGCCTTCCTCTGGATCAACAGTTAGGTTGTGTTAAAAAGGAAGGTGAAAAGGTTGGACTTGATGGACTTATGTCTTTATTCAACCTCAATTATTATGTTACCAATAGAACATGTATGACAACACGCAAACATCTTTTAAGACTGGAAGAAAAAAAAGTGCAGTCTTCAAGTTCAGAATGGGTTTTTAGTGGTAAAACTATGGAACTGTCTTCCATTGGATGTGGGGATGGCGGGTTCATTTGATCGTTTTAAAAAAGACTGGATGAGTTTCTAAAAACAAAGAATTTTGCAGGTTACGGTCATTGATACAGAAAGTTCGGGTTGATTTAGGCATATTTCCAATTGACACTTTTTCTTTCATACTGGATTGTTTTGCCTTCCTTTGGATCAACTGTTAGGCAGGAAATGTGAGTTGCTGAGTAGGTTGGACTAGATCGACGTATGTCTTTATTCAACCTGAAATACTTGACTATACAGAGGAAAAAATGGAATGCTGGGAGTATTGTGTGTATGGTTAAGATAGAAACAGAAAGGTGGGGTGGGTGGAGTGTATCAGTAAGTGTGTGTGGTGTGAGGAAGTATGTGTGTTTATGACTGTAAAACTAACTTTTTTGATAGTTTAGGTATGGTTGCCATTGAAACGGAAGGGAAGTTTGGTTGGGAAGGAATAGCAGTAGGTGATTGTACTTATGTCTGTGTTGTGTTCACCGGTAATTTTTTTGTATTCCAAACTAACTTTATTGATGATTCAGGCATGGTTGCTAATAAAACCAAAAAAAAGTGAAACAATAAAAGGGAAGAAGGAGAAGAAATAGAAGGACCAGAAATTTCAAGCCAAATTAATAAGGCACTTGATTGACATCTGGAATGTCTGGAAAAAGGGTGGATAGCTAAAGAAATAGGGGACATATCAACAAATACATGGTAACATATGGGGGTAATATGGGAAGAATTATAGTTACCAGTAATGTGCAATTTAAAAGAAATTCAGTATAGATGCCCTTTAAAGCATTGATTGAGGTTGCATAGAAGTTAAAACTGCCAGAAGACACCGGAAAGAATAACTTGGAAACAGGGACAAAGGTGACTATCACGGTTTAATAATTTGGGGTGGATCTTGACACAGGCATCCCACTTCTCCTTGAAGTTCGGGTAGTGTTCCTGATATTAATAGCAAATCTTCATCTCCCTAAAATTATATGCAATTTCCAACAATTTCAGAGCTAACCGTGTGACCAAAACACATGTAGAGCACTATATGGGCATAGAGATGGCTTGGCAGTGAATTGAATTCAACAAATTTTAATTTGACCGTATACTATAGAGTTTTGATTGGTCAGTGTAGTATACAGTATCCCATTGTTACAACTGACAAAGCATTTTTTAGAAAGCTGTCTTTGATTGGGGTTACCTGGGTAATGAAGACACTGAGCTACTTCGCGATTAAGAGGAGTAGGACCAGTATGAGTGCCATAATGAGCAGAGAATACAGCATCACGGCTCTGTAAGGACATACAGGGAGATTCAATAAAAGTTCTTATCGCTTAAAATGGTGCTAATTTTGCCCTAACCAATCAGATCTTATTTAACATTTGAAAGCTAACATCTAATTGGTTGGGGCAAAATTAGCACCATTTTAAACGATAAGAACTTTTATTGATTAATTATTGTTAATGCCTGTGTCAAGCCAGAAGATCACAGACTTTCATTGATTGTGGTATGGCTGAGAAAGGAGTTTTTGTGGGCCAGAAGGAGCATTAGGCCTGCACTAGGGCAGAAGAGGAGGAGCATGCATACAGGGAAGGCGACCTGGTTTGAAGATCTCCTCACACACCACTTACAGCAATTTATGGTGATGCTGTACCCTCTGTGCAGTTAACCACTTCCAGTCATTATATCCAAAGGGACGCACTCACGTTCTCTTCAAGTGTTTATTGTGAAAGATATGTGCACAACCTTTAGGGGCATGCGTCCCTCATTACTAACTATTTTGTATAGAGGGAAGGCAGACTTTGCTAGGAGGAGACATGGCAGGCTAGGCAGAGTGTTGAGGTGTTAGAGAAGCAATTTCCCAATCTGGGAGGGCTTCAGGTCTAGGGGCAGATCAAAAAAAACATTTTATTATTAGTATTCAATAAAGCTTGAACCTAGGGTTGGCATATATCGCCTGAGCAGGAGGAAACGTGGCGGGGTGGAGACCAGCTTAAAGGGCATCTATAGTGGGAAAATGAACTTTTTTTTTCTTTCTTTCCATGTGTTCTATAATTCCCTACAACCCCCAGAGTGTCTTCACTTTTTCAGATTCCCTCTCTGTCCTGAGATACACCAGTTAGAAGAATACGTGATTGCATTCCTCTACTCCTACTTGGACTGTCAATCAAATCCCTGTGACGTGATCCCCCCTCCCTGCTCTGTAATAAACATAGATATAACAGCATTAGCAGGGGGAGAGAGGTAGCTTTGATGGTAGATATAAGGCTGCACTTGACCCCCCTTCTTAATAGCTTTCACTGATTGATGATGGGTCACAAAGTGGGAGATTGTAAACTGTACTGTTCTCCTTCTTCTTCAGTGTCTCCAGGACAGCTTGCTTTCTATTGGCCACTGTGTGTGGGTGTGTTTTTCAGGATGCTCAACTTTTAACTCCTACTGCACATCATAAGCTTGTCGGTTAGCCGGAGTTGAGACATGGAGGAGGTAACAGAGGGGAGGGGGAAGGGGGGGTGCTGCACAGAGATCTGACACCATGGTTAAACAAAGTCACTGACAGAGATAGGATTAAGGCAGCACATGAGTACATGAATTTAACTTTGCAAAGGGGCAATGTGTTTTTTTCACTATAGATGCCCTTTAAGCTGGGGTTAGGGCATTCCGTGCAGGGAGTTGGCATTCAGGGGTGGGGCTGCCACGGCTGGTGTTTGGACGGGATATCAGTCCTGTCTGCGGGACTCTGAACCTTCAGTCGGGACAATTTCATCCAACCCTGGCTCGTCCTAAGGAAGAGAAAAATATATATCTTTCAAAAGCATGTCTATAAATCTGAGTCCACAATAAAATTTTTATCACCATGCACTACTGTACTTATCTTTTTACTATATTCAAATGAACTAATACGGCTATTACTATCTTAGGCACTCTTTCTAAACAGACAAGATACGTAGAGCCTTTATCGCTAGGTCCAGAGGCTATTGCTGAGATTTGCCCCATACCCACTCTTTAGGGCTAGGCCACACAAGTGCTCTTTTAATCGTGATCAGATTGCGATCAAAACATGCCTTAAAAAGGGCACAATTGTGTTGGGCCACGGGGCTAACCATACCATTTTTGTTGCGATTCGAATGCGCTCCGATATGGGCAAATTACCGAAATCACACGCACATGCAGACAGCAACACTTGTGTGTGCAATCCTGCAATTGCGTGCATTGTAGTGTGGCCTCAGCCTAAAGGATAGGAGCTGCTACCCAGAATGCACTGTTAGGCTTAAAGGACAACTAAAGCCTCAAAACAACATTGAATTAGAAGGCAAATCCCCTTGATATAAAAACAGTAAACCGTGTCTCACCTCTCTTTTTAATATGGTTGTTGAGAAGTTTAAAGGGCATCTCCACCCTCATTTTTAACTTCTCATATACTGTAGGGCATGTCCCCCCAACCATTATATTCTAACATAAAGAATCGCTTCCCATCTCTACTTTGTTCCCTCGCCGTTCTGGTCTGGCTCCCCTGCAGGGGGCCGGACCGGCAGCTGCGATTGTCTAAGAGGCAGCCAATCACAGCCGTGGCTGCCATCAATGCAGAACAGCGCTTGAATGTGGTGCAGGGCCGCCTCGCTAATGAAGCAGTGTGCAGCACAATGCAGAGCGGAACTCTGTAGCAAAGCGGCACCCTGTAGGGAAGGGAAAGAAGATTTTTTTTTTTTTTTAAACTGAAGGCCGGCGTCCCTCTTCCCGTACTGCCTAATCTGTCGGGTGTGTGTGTTTGTGTTGCTACCTGAATACTGGCACTTACTGGCAGAAGAATGCAGCCCGATCTGTCCATCCGACCGTCACTGGTACCAGAACCGGCAGAGGCAGCACAGCTTCCTGGAACAACGCGGCGTGCATGTGTCGGCATGCGTGACGTTGTGGCGTCAGCACTGAAAGAGCGCTAGTTCAGCCTGTGCAGGACCAGTACAGGCTGCATTCCTAACAGCCAAAGCTTTTAGTGAAGTACACTCCAGCACACCTCAATGGCACGGCCTTTGGTCGGTAGGTGCAATCCTCCCAGCCCTCCACCTCAAGGGCCACAGCAATATGGCAAATGCAAAAAAGTTGGAGGAGCACACTACTTCGTTTTCAGTGTTTATTTCAGCAAAAAGACATACAACGTTTCGGGGGATACAAATGCATTTGCATTCCTAACAGCGCAGCACTTGTGGCATAACAAATTAGACTCGGACTCGGAGTGTGTGTCCTGTCCAAAGGCAAGTCTGTAACTGTAATAGGGTGGGTAGATAGATAGACAGATGATAGATAGATAGACAGATGGTAGATAGATAGACAGAAGATAGATAGATAGACAGAAGATAGATAGATAGATAGATAGACAGATGACAGATGATAGACAGATGATAGATAGATGACAGATGATAGATAGACAGATGATAGATAGATAGACAGAAGATAGATAGACAGATGATAGACAGATGATAGACAGATGATAGATAGATAGACAGATGATAGATAGATAGACAGAAGATAGATAGACAGAAGATAGCTAGATAGGCATATGATAGATAGATTATACAGTAGATAGATAATTTCATTTTTTTTTTCATCTTTGTTCTGATTTATTTTCACAATAAAAGGAAAATGTCTGGACGCAAGAGAATCAAGTTGTCTGGAGCAGCGTATAAAAAAAAAAAAGGCTTGCTAATAAAGCTGCTTTATCCAAACGAAAACGAGCTATACTGAAGTTTCTTTCAGAGGCAGAGCCATGTGAAGAAAAAACTGTAGATCCTCTATAGCCGAAAGCAGGGTGTAGCCATGATTTGGTCAGTGAACCAACAACTGTTGCAGATTCTCCTCCTGGTAGCATAGCATTCCCTATATTACTATCAGAAGAAAGTTCAAGCAATGCCAAGGAAACATCACTAATAGAAGTTGAAATGGAACCAGAATCTACAGCTACAGCTATGGAAGTTGAGCAAAGCATCCCGAGGAGGAAATAAATGAGCCAGTTAGTCGCCCATGCAAGTTCAGTCCATCCCTACTGAGAGACCCTGGCCTATGGATGGATATGACTAATGAAC
Organism: Hymenochirus boettgeri; assembly: GCA_019447015.1. NCBI lineage: Eukaryota > Metazoa > Chordata > Amphibia > Anura > Pipidae > Hymenochirus > Hymenochirus boettgeri. The sequence goes on from JAACNH010003386.1 coordinate 15,096, forward strand.
TAAGGCATTTCCTTGTGTCACATGGTCCACAGCAGGTTAACAGTTTTAACTTTTCAAAGGACCAGCACAAAAGAGGTTTTAACTGTAAATATTATCGACGAGAATAACCAGAGATAACCAACAGACCATGGCTCCTGTACTCTGAGAGCAGAGATGCTGTATTTTGCTTCTGCTGTAAAATATTTCCAACTAATGCTGCAGTTTCAGTCCTGTGCACAACTGGGTATAACGACTGGAGGAATATAAATAGAGCTTTGGCCAATCATGAGAAAGCAGATTACCACACAAAGGTATGCTTAAAATGGAAAGACCTGGAGACAAGATTACGTCTGCATTTGACGACTGCTGACACAAATAGAGAACAACTCAAATCAGAAACTCAGCACTGGAGAAATGTTTTAACAAGACTAATCATACTTATCCGAACTCTGGCTGCACAGAACATGCCTTTCGTGGAACATCTAGCAAGCTGCATGAAAGAAATAATGGCAACTTTCTTAAATTTGTTGTTCTTGAAAAGCACGTAAAAATGGTTACCAGCAAGGAAACACACATACACTATCTTGGCCCTGGTATCCAAAATGAAATCATTAATTTACTGTCTCTGCAGATCAGAGAGAAGATTTTGGTGCAGCTCAGTGTTCCATCGTATTGGACTGCACTCCGGATATCAATCATATGGAACAGATGACACTGATGTTGCGCTTTGTTACTGCAACAGAATTTCCTGAAAGTGGTTCTGAAAGAATTTCCATTAAAGAGCACTTTTTATCGTTTATTGATATAAATGACACAACTGGAGCAGGAATGACAAAGGTGCTGCTTGAGAACCTAGAAGCTTTCAACATTGACATAAAAGATATGCGGGGCCAAGGCTTGATAACGGGTCTAACATGAAAGGTAAAAACAAAGGAGTGCAGGCTCAGGTTCGTGAGTTAAACCCTAGAGCTTTCTATGTGCCTTGCAATGCACATTCTTTAAATCTGGTTGTTAGCGATGCAGCATCCTGCGCTATTGAGACAGCAAAGTTTTTCAATATAATTCAAAGTTTATATGTATTCTTCTCTGGCTCAACACATCGATGGAATACTTTGAAGCAACACCTGTCAACAAATTATCAGTGGCTTACACATAAACCATTAAGTGCCACTCGCTGGGAAAGCTGCATCGATGCTGTTAAAGCTGTCCGCAACCAGATTGGCAAGATAGATGATGCCCTCTCTGCTGTGATTGAAGATACTACTTCAATACCTAAAAGTATTGCTGAAGCAAGCGTCATACAGGACATTTGCAGCTTTTATTTCTTGTGTGGATTAGTTCTGTGGTATGACATATTTGTAGTTAATATCACAAGTAAAAGACTCCAGGGAATTGAGGAAGACTTGCACGGTGCAGTGGAACAGCTAGAAAGAGCAAGGTTGTACCTGAGAAATTATCGATCAGATGAAGCATTTGAAGATGTTCTCAAACCTGGCTGTAGAATTGGGCATTGATTGCAATTTCCCACCTGAAAAAAATGCTAGAGTACGTCACAAGAAGAGACAATTCGACTATGAAGCACGGGATGAACAGATTGCAGATCCACAGCAAAAGTTAGCAGATAAAAGGAGCACAGCAGGATGTTTGGATTCCTGTATACAATTCCAAATGTCACAGAAATCTCAAGGGTAGAAGTTAAACAGCAATGTGATCAGCTGGAGAAACAACGAGACAATGAGATATTGATGCTGCCGAGTTTTTCTATGAGCTGTGTGCGCTTTGTAGTCATTTACCAACAAACTGTAAGAAACCAAGGACTGTTCTGGATTACAAAGACAAAATGAGTTCAATGTTTCCAAATATGTGCATTGCTCTTCGTATACTACTTACACTTCCTGTTACTGTTGCAAGTGGTGAACGTAGTTTCTCCAAGTTAAAACTAATAAAAACCTATTAAGGATCTACGATGTCACAGGAGAGACTTGTTGGCCTTGCAACTATATCCATTGAGTGTGAGTTAGGCCACAGCTTGGATCTGGATGAAGCAATAAAAGCATTTGCTTCTCAGAAGGCAAGGAGGGCACCTTTGTAATAACTGCAAGACAATTCAAGTATTCAAGTTTGTTTTTAAGTTCTAAAGTTTCAAAAGTTGCCATTGTTCAGGCATGCAGTTAAAAAGTTAGAGACACCTCTGTAATTACCATCTGTGATCTACCTGACTCCCTTTCAAGTCTTCTTGGTAAGTAGTATTCTGCTTTTTTTTTTAATACAAATTTTTTTCAGTTGCATTTATTCTGCAAAATGACATTGTAAGATTGTGCTTGAAGTTGGACTTTTTCATTATTAGCATTATGCATAACCCTTCTACCATAACAGGTTTGTATAAATGTTTGTCATTTTAATTCAAATAGTATGTGTGTATGTTACTAAAAGACATTTCATATGCTAGCTTTAGATAGAGTTTGTTAGGTTAAGCTAGGTTAGATTAGGTAAGTTAGTTAGGGCCCTGCTGTCTGAAAGTGTCTACATTGACGTGGTGGCAACTGACAGGCCTACAAATCTTTTGGCCAAAACCTTTTATTCCACAGAAAGTATGGTTGATCTGGGGTGGGAATACTATTCTAGAGGGTGGGTCCTTCAATGTATTGTAAATAAATGGAGGAATGATATGTAAATACAATGATAATGACACAAGTTAAATCAACGTGTATAAAGCCCCCCCCCCCCACTTCTGGACAAGCCACACCCCACCTCCGGACATAGCACCACCCACTTTCAATTATAAAACCACACCCCTTCCGGTGGCTAGGGGGGCATCATTTGGAATTTTGTGTCAGGTGCCAAAAAGTCTAGAGACAGCCCTGATGAGGTGCTGTAAGTAGAGGTCGAAAGCGATTTTTTTATGCCAGAATATAGTGGTTGGGGGTGGGGGGCATGCCTTACAGTATGGTTTTGGGAGATACTAGTATTTTTACACTGGGAGCACCACCTTCAAATGTGAAGAAAAACAGCACTAGTCAGTAGCTGTGCATTTAGGATACCCAATTGGAGTCTTGTATGGAAAGGGCCACATGCAGGGGAGGCGTGGACTAAGCTGGGCTGGAATGTGGGTTTGTAAGGATCCTTACACAGCCTGGGAGCATCTTTGCTAAATGTAAGTAAAACAGAGCCTAGCTTTTCGGGGGTGTTCTGCATGCTAACATTTTTTAAGAGGTGTGGACAGAAAAAAAGCTGAGAAACGTTTGTATGGACTAAATCTCAGGCATGATAAAAACAAAGTAAAATGTGTTGGATGGGGTTAAGGGGTTCATATTGGAATGACATTTTGACAGTTATTTTTAAAGTTTTTGGATCACGGTTATCCAGGTTTGATTCTTTTCCATTTGGAGGATAAATCTCTCACTCTGTCTGTCTATCTATATAACTCTGTCTGTCTACCTATCTAACTCTGCCTGTGTATCTATGTATCTATCTATCTATCTAATGCTGTCTATCTATCTACGGTATGTCTGTCTATCTATCTATCTATCTATCTATCTATCTATCTCTGTCTATCTAACTGTCTATCTATCTCACTCTATCTCTGTCTGACCATCCATCTCTTTCTGTCTATCTATCTTACTCTCTGTCTAACTCTGACCATCTATCTATCAAACTCTTTCTGTCTATCTAACTCTGCCTGTGTGTCGGTCTGTCTAATTCTGTCTGTGTATCTATCTATCTCTTTCTATCTATCTAACTCTGTCTGTGTGTGTATCTATCTATCTATCTATCTATCTATCTATCTATAGGTTCGTACACACCTAAATATATGTACCCGAGCCCTACGAACACCAGTTAGTCGCGCGTGTGTATGCGTTTGGTCGGGGGATGTCCCTCGACCGAACGCATACACACGCACGACTATTAGCCGTCCGTCACGGGTGTTCGATGTGTACGAACTCTGTCTGTCTTTCTATCTAACTCTGCCTGTGTATCTATCTATTTATCTGTCTAACGCTGTCTGTGTATCTATCCATCTATCTATCTGTCTGTGTATCTATCCATCAATCTAACTCTGTGTCTATCTACCTCTGTCTGTGTATCTGTTTATTCTACATATCTAACTCTGTCTGTCTATCTAACTCTGCCTGTGTATCTATCTATCTATCTATCTCTGCCTGTGTATCTATCTATCTATCTATCTAGATAACTATCTTTCTAACTTGACCTGTGTATCTATCTATCTAGCTAACTCTGCCTATGTATCTATCTATCTAGATAAATAGATACATAGGCAGAGTTAGATAGTTATCTAGCAAACAGCCTGTGTATCTATCTATCTACCTATCTATCTATCTAACTCGGCCTGTGTATGTATCTATCTATCTATCTAACTCGGCCTGTGTATGTATGTATGTATGTATGTATATATGTAGGTATGTATGTATGTATGTATCTATCTATCTATCTAACTCTGCCTGTGTATCTATCTATATAATGGTTTGTGTATCTATCTATCTATCTATCTATCTAAATATCTATCCATCTAACTCTGTCTGTGTATCTATCTATCTAACTCTGTCTGTGTATCTATTTATTCTATCTTAAGGCTTGTACACATGTGTGATCCTGGTCCCGACCTGCAACGCACGATGTGTACCAAGTAACATTTTGGCTGATAATCAGCCAGTGTGTAGGGGCTTTATCGGCAGAAACGGTCGTTCATTCGGGAATCGTTGAACGACCGACTTGGCAGATCTCCGAACGAACAACAGTGTGTGTACGAGCCTTTACTCTGTCTGTCTATCTAACACTGTCTGTCTATCTCTGTCTGTCTATCTATCTAACTCTGCCTGTGTATCTATCTATCTAACTAACTATCTATCTAGCTAACTTTGCCTGTGTATCTATCTGTCTAACTCTGCCTGTGTATCTATCTATCTAGCTAACTATCTATCTAAATTTGCCTATATATCTATCTATCTAACTATCTAGCTAACTGCCTGTGTATCTATCTATCTATCTATCTCTGCCTGTGTATCTATCTATCTATCTATCTAACTTGGCCTGTGTATGTATCTATCTATCTAACTCTGCCTGTGTATCTATCTACCTAGCTAACGATCTATCTAACTCTGCCTATGTATCTATCTAACTCTGCCTGTGTATCTATCTATCTAACTCTGTTTGTGTATCTATCTATTTATCTATCTAACTCTGCCTGTGTATCTATCTAACTCTGCCTGTGTATCTATCTATCTAACTCTGTTTGTGTATCTATCTATTTATCTATCTAACTCTGCCTGTGTATCTATCTATCTAACGGTTTGTGTATCTATCTATCTAAATATCTATCTATCTAACTCTGTTTGTGTATCTATCTATTTATTTATCTAATTCTGTCTGTGTATCTATCTATCTAACTCTGTCTGCGTATCTATTTATTCTATCTTAAGGCTTGTACACATGTGCGATCCTGGTCCCGACCTGCAACGCACGATGTGTACCAAGTAACGTTTCGGCCGATAATCAGCCAGTGTGTAGGGGCTTTATCGGCAGAAACGGTCGTTCATTCGGGAATCGTTGAATGACCAACTTGGCAGATCTCCGAACGAACAACGGTTTCGGGCGATAAACCGCCTACACACGAGCCGATTATCGCCCGAAACGTTCCTTGGTACACATCATGTCACGCGGTTCAGGACCCGCAATCGCATGTGTGTACGAGCCTTTACTCTGTCTGTCTATCTAACGCTGTCTGTCTATCTATCTCTGCCTGTGTATCTATCTATCTAATGCTGTCTATCTATCTAACTCTGTATATCTAACTCTGTCTGTCTATCTATCTATCTATCTATCTATCTACACAAAACACAAAAAATGGTCAGAGTGTGCTGACCAACGGTCGTGAGACAGTGAGATAATGAATAATTATCACAAGACTTAAAATGTCTATATTTCAGAAAAGTTCATCTCTCTGATATTTTGTAATAGTCCAAATTAGAAAATATTAGGCAATGATAGTATGAGCTTGAAAATAGAAGGGACTCACACGCTGTAAAGGTGTGGGCCGGGTCGACAACCCCTCAGACCCAAGTGCACCAGCGTGTTGCTTCCTCCTGGTTGTGTGGATCACCGGTCAATGCAGATAACATTAAAAAACAAGGCAAGAGAGAGAGGGCTCAACGATCACAACGGTTGGTCCGGGTGCTGTCTTGCCCCGGACTCCTCGCAAGGTCCACGCTGGGATACACAAAAGTTAAAGATGGCGGGCGGCTGCAGTCCTTCAAATATCAGCCACACGCACAGGTATTGGGGTAAAAAGATACTATCAGGGCTATTCAATAAAAGTTCTTATCGTTTAAAATGGTGCTAAATTTGCCCCAACCAATCAGATACATCTATACATCTATACAGCTTACAAATGTTAAATAAGATCTGATTAGTTGGGGCAAAATTAGCACCATTTTAAACAATAATAACTTTTATTGAATCTCCCTGTATATTTATACATGCATATATATATATATAAGCTGTATATCTAGCTGTGTATCTATCTATCTCTCTATCTCTGTCTGACCATCTATCTCTTTCTGTCGATCTATCTTACTCTGTCTGTCTATCTAACTCTGACCATCTATCTATTTATCTATCTAATTATTTCTGTTTATCTATCTAACTCTGTGTATCTATCTGTCTGTCTATCTAATTCTGTCTGTGTATCTATCTATCTATCTATCTATCTCTATCTCTTTCTATCTAGCTAACTCTGTCTGTGTATCTATCTATCTATAGGTTCGTACACACCTGAAGATATGTACCCCGACCCCAGAGCCTGTCGAACACCCATGATGAACAGCCGTTAGTCGTGCGTGTGTATACGTTTGGTCCGGGGGACGACCCTCGACCGAACGCATACACACGCACGACTATCAGCCGTTCATCACGGTTGTTCGTCGGGGTCGGTCGGGGGTCTGGTAGATATATTTTCAGATGTGTACGAACCTTAACTCTGTCTGTCTATCTAACTCTGCCTGTGTATCTATCTATCTATTTATCTTTCTAACTCTGTCTGTGTATCTATTTATTTATCTACCTAACTGTCTGTCTGTCTGTCTGTCTATCTATCTATCTAACTCTGTCTGTGTATCTATCTACCTATCTTACTCTGCCTGTCTATCTATCTATCTAATTATCTATCTATCTCTGTCTGTGTATCTATCTATCTATCTATCTATCTATCTAACTCTGTCTGTGTATCTATTTATCTTTCTAACTCTGCCTATGTATGTTTCTATCAATCTATCTACTTATCTAACTCTGCCTGTGTATCTATGTATACTTAAGGGATCGTTGAACGACCGACTTGGCGGATCTCAGAGTGAACAACAGTTTCAGCCGATAAAGCACCTACACATGGGCCGATTATCACCCGAAACGTCTGTTGGTATACATCGCACGGGTGTACGAGCCTTTATTCTGTCTATCTTACTCTGCCTGTGTATCTATCTATGTATCTAACTCAGTCTATCTAACTCTGCCAGTGTATATATCTCTGTCTGTGTATCTATCTAAAGCCTCGTACATGCATGCGATGTGCACCCGAGTGCCGACCCCCGACTGACCTCCGAGCCCGATGTAGACCCATGACGAACGGCCGCAATGGCCGACAGTCGCACTTGTGTATGAACTCAGTCGGGGGTCGTTCGGCGATCTGGTGCACATTGCAGGTATGTATGAAGCTTAACTCTATCTGTCAGTCAGTGTAGAGAGCGAAGCGCAGGGGCTGCCTGTTATGTGCCATGCCATGTTGCGCATGACATCATCGCACAGCCGGGAAATCCGGAAGACTAAATAAGGTTCGGGGCACTTCTGCGAGGTACAGTCAGTTAAAACATTCGGGCGACATTGCCAAATATCCGGGCCACATGCCCCGAATGTTTAAACGTAGCGACGCCACTGGCAGACACAAACATTCCCTCCCATTTCAAGCCAAAGTTTATTCTTAAACTTTCCTTTTTTAGTTGTAACTAGAAATTACTAGAAAACATTCTTACGTTCTTCATTGGAATTTCCACAAATTGCTATTTGTGTCAAATAATGTACGACAATTTTACACGTGTAATCGCAGGTGCCGACGCGCGATGTGTATGTATGGGCACTTTATCGGGCGAAATGGCCGTTGGTTCAGAGATCGTTGCCTGGTTCGCCCATACACGGGCCGATTATCGGCCATTCGTACACATCGTCCAGTTGATCTAACTGAATACAACAGATAAGACAATTTTACCACTGATAATGGCAAGCTGCTAATGCACAGTTGCACCCAACCCATGGGTGTGTCCACTCCTACATGCCTAGTCAGAGCATCTTAAGGTCAACAGAACATCATTTTAGGGAGAACTTATTGTCAAATTGATGCAATTTACAACTAGAAATGCTGACTTTTTAAATTGCCAGTAATTGAAGGGAAGCTGAATGCTTCTCACACTGTACTATAGCGAGTTTGAGCTCTTTAGTCCTGTGGAGGAAGGGGGAGTAGTCCTAACTCCTGGAAGGAGGGAACAGAGATAAAGGGAGCTGAATGGGACCAGCTGACAAGTGAAAAGGAACTCCCTCTGGCAGCATCAGCATTTTTCTTTGGTTATGTAAGAAAAACGAGTTCTTGGCAGGTGTCTAAAGACCAACATGCTCACATTTTAGGGCCCAGAACATTAAAGAGAATTCTGTTTTTAGAAATCTGAAGAAATTTCTGTTTGCTGCAAAATCACTCCAGGCTTTCAAATTGTAAGTATTGTTCCTAAGTTGCATTTCTGCCAGTAAACAAACATTTTACTATGTTCAGTGAATTGTAATATAGAGCACTATATTTCAGACCAATAATCCTTGCATATCTGTTGTATTCAGTTAAATCAACTGGACTTAAAGTTTAAGTCCAGTTGATCTAACTGAATACAGCAGATATGCCATGACCTGGATGAATAAGAACCTAAACACACAATCCTTGCATAGATTATAATTTACTTGGTTTGGAGCAAAAAAAGTCCTGCGTCTCCATTTTGTTTCAGAGTAGAAATAGTTATTGGAAGCTTTGCAACTTCTTATTCTTGGTAATATCAGTATTCATGTCCCACCAGTGTTTGTTATGTGTATTTACAAAACATACTGTTCTGGTGAGACTGTATTTAAAAAAATGCAGTGTTTGGGGTGGTAGTGTAAATTAGCCCTGACAGCTATTAGGATGTGGAAACAACCATAAACAAAATGTGATTCTTTTCCAATGTGATGCCTTTTTAAATGAGATTCTTTTACAAATGTGATTCCTTTTTAAATGTGATTCATTTATAGAAATGATTCATATAAAGTGCTTTTTTTCCCTCTCCACATAATAGAAGGTGACAACACAAAGATCGATCAAATTAGTTCAGAACCGTTTGGCTAGCTTAAGCCCTGTATACCTTATAATAACTAATTTTAAAAAGAAGATTCAGGTAATTTAATACCGTTCTGAGATTTTCAGCATTGATATTATTTTGTGTTGTTGCCAGCTATTATGTGGAGAGGGAAGTGTGCAAGAATGTTCTTTCTCTTTAACATTTTGAAAAGACATTCTTGTTTTTGTGTTGGGTGTGAATTGTTTACCCTCAGTGTCTCCTGTGATTGGCTGAGACATTGCGTCTCAGCCAATCACAGGAAACGCTGCCGGTCCGGCCCCTTTTACTTGCTTCCTAAATTCTGCTCAATGTTAATTTGGTTTAATTCTAAAAAGAAGTAAACATACCACTTTTTCATGGTTGAAGGGGAATCGTGGTCTTCATACAATTGTCCTCTATTAAAAAGAGAACACTCTAGGGTCATGCTTCTAGTTGCAATCTATCCAGACTTACAGCAGTATAAAGGATGGTGCTTCCTGCTTTCAAAGTGAGATGTGACAGCACCAGCAAGCGACTGGCTTGAGCATGCCCACTTATATCATCAGCTACATCATAAGCCCTGCCCTAAACGTCTTTATCATTTTTAAAACTCCCTAAGGTGAGAAAGGCACAGAAATTAATTGGAAACCTGTAACAAGCTTTAGAAAACATTTTTGGGCTTGAGGCTTATAAAACATTTTTTATAAGCTTGAGGCTTATAAAACATCTTATAATACATGCCTGTTACAGAAACAGTGAAGGCTTTACAAGCCTATAGGCATCATACTAGGCTTGAGAGATCACCTCATTTTTTTGTTTTTTAAAGTAAAAGCTAAACTTTTCAAAATGAGTAATGAACCAATTGTTTTATTTTTCATCTCAGGAAGTTTTTTTCCAGATTAATTTCTTGTAGCAGTCGTACTTTAACCAAGTCTGATTTAGACCTCTTGGACATAACCTGGATTCTAACAACTACTATCAAAAATAATGTCCAAATGAAATTAGTGCAACTAGATTACATTTTATGTCCCTTTTGAGTTAAATAATTAACTATCCCAAATTATGCAAAGCACTTACCGTATAAACCGAGATATTTTACCTTTAAAATCATCCTGAAAGTCTCCCCTAGGTTTATACTCGGGTCTGTGCTGATCTGGGTGCTTGAAGGCGTGGCTGTACAAAAACACATAGCCCTGGGAAACAAAAGCTGTACCCTGTAACAAACAGAATCTTCTTGACTTCAGAGGGTTAGGTAATTGTTGTCCAGCTCATTTAGATCAGCCCAGACTGCAAGGGAAAAAAATAATCTTTAAGTATTCAGGCTGCACAGAAAGGTATGTAGGGCACATCTGTGTATGGGACTTTCTATGTGACTGTATATGGGACTTTCTATGGGGCTGTGTATGGGACTGTGTATGATGCTTTCTATGGGACTGTCTGAAGAACTGTCTATGGGAGAAAGTCAACCCTCGGTTTAGATTTGAGTCAAACAGTTTTCCTAGTTTATCAGTTAAAAATAAGTACCTCGGTTTACATTCAGGTTGGTTTATACTCGAGTATATCAGTAACCACACCACTGCAGTGATGGCTAATATATGAGGGCTGGACAAATCATCCAAATATTTAGGAGCCAGTTCCAAAAAATTAAGAGCCAGCAACTTTATCAGTCTCAATGTCTTTTGATAGAAAGGTGACCTCCCACCCAGCTCTACTCATAGCCCCACTCAGCCAACTTTAGCAATGCCCACTACACAAGATTCAAGATACATGTATATAGAAATAAATATAAAATAAATACATATTAATACAAGAATTAATTTTCCCCAAATATTTAAATGAAAAAAAGGATATTAAATCAGAGTTTCCTGGCTTCTTAACAACCTAATAATACCAATATATTAGATTGGTTGGTGTTGAACCTTGGCACTTCAGATATTGGAAACTACCACTCCCAGCATGCCTTGGTTGCTAAAACGAAATGACTGCCTCAAATGCAAAAATTGCTAATAAAATAGAAATGGTAGTTCACAGAAATTTCTCAGCAGTTTTCCATTGCACATCCTCACCCCAAGGTGCTAAACTTCTCAGTTACTAATTATATAATAGAAATTAAACATGGAGAGAAGCACACCTATAGTAGTGCACTAGCAATATTTATTCCTCCAAGTAAAAACTGATGCAGCAGGAATAAATGTTGCTAATGCACTACTACGCAGAATATACTCGCACTTTAACACATACAGTTTTTACACTCATTTTACAGGTATCTCTTACAAATAGTAGATTGGGTTACTTCTATGCTATGGTGTGGTAGGGAATGCCTACTTAAGTAGGGTGGCAGCCAGGGGCGTATCTAGGGAAAGATTATGCGAACTCTATGTGCCGTGCGTATTTTTAGGCCACGCCCTATCTCTGCCCCAATTAAGCCACACCCACTAGGTAATTAATAGAGACAGCCAAAAAGACAGACACAGAAAAACACAAACATAGATACACAGCCAGATAGTGATAAACAGACAAAAAGACAGAGAAATGGACAGAGATAAAGATCTATCTGTCTATATATCTAACTGTCTGTCTATCTATCTAACCATCTTTCTATCATCTATCTAACGGTCTGCCTATCTCCATTTTAAAACAGAGCAGGTAGACACAGCAGTAAATAAAGCAGTAAGTTTGGACAGACTGACATTCCTCCTTTCATCATGACCTGTCAGCCAACCTGCTGCTCTCTCCCTTCCCTTACTCAAATATGCAGAAGCACTGACCTTTTTCTTCCTGCAGACCTACAGTGCTCGATAGCTTTAGTTCAGATCCAGGGTGGAAGCAGCCTGGTGGTCTGTCTAATTTATGACACAGGAACTGTCAGGATCCTCTTCCCCCCCTCTCTCCACATTCATTTTTGTAGTCCTGAGCTGCCTGCTTTTCCGATCTCCACCTCTGCTGCTCTGTGCTCCCTGCCGGATCGCTCTACTGCAGACAGTGGTTGAGTGAGAGAGCAGGAGTTTCAATCTCCCACTCTACTTTCTCTGCTGCACACTCTGATAGGAGGGCGGGAGCGCACATTGACTGGCCTGGTTCTGGCAGGTTCAGGGCACTTGCGCTAACACGAGATTCGGGGAACGTGCCACTTTAAAAGTATCTTGCTAGGGGGTATGGGTAGGGGAAGATTTAAAACAAAAAGTAAAAAATAAATAGGTTAAGATCAAGATCTTAAATCAGTTTAAAATGACACTTCCACATATTAAAATTCTTAAAACACTTCTGTTACAAATACTCTTAAACACATGGTCACCCACACATAGATAAACAATTCCTATCTTCTGTGTATACATTGTCACATATCCACACTTTCTCTACCATCCACTTACCTGATACATACTTCTAAAAACTTGTCTAAAAAAGCAAACACCCACTTTCACATGTACTCAAAGGATAAGTACACTGTAATAGCAAGTTAAGTTAAATTGGAAGCAGCACCTCTCAGAGTGGAGGATCTAAACAGTCTTCACATCACATCCAAGATGTCAGCAACATTAGACCAGCAAAGGTAGGCTCAGGAGGGACCTAGGGCAGTGGTGGCGCCCACAGGTGGCACTCTGAGCCCTCTCTGTGGGCACTCATCCACAGCAGAGTTCACCAGAGTTTGTTACCAGAAAGCCAGATGGAAAGTGTCGTGGCTGCCTATAGCTGAGAGAGGTGACATGCAATAATATTCAGCGTTGCTTGAGTCCCTGTTTTGGATCTCTAAACTCCTGTTTTATAATGTAGGGGTTAGTGGCCACTGTTTACCAAACTGAAGTGTGGTAATGTAGAGGTTATTAGGTCATCTTTAATCAATTCTATCTACTGTATTGGTCTGTGTTTATTTGCGTTGGGTTTTCTAAATTAAAAACTCTGTATTAAGGTTAAAATTATCATGTTGGCACTATGCAATAAAAAGTGGGGTTTCGAGTTGAAGTTTGGCACTTGGCCTCTAAAAGGTTTGCCATCCCTGAACTAGGAGGGAAAAAAAAAAAGGGGGGGGGGGGAAAGAGATTTTTAACAGCTGCTGCTTGCAATTTAACTCAACTTGCTATTACAGCGTTCTTATCCTTTAACATACATACATATTCTCCACTCGCACACACTTGCATACATACAGGTACACTCATGCATACATTCACACACACAAGCATACATACAGGTACACTCATGCATACATTCACACACACAAGCATACATACAGATTCACTCATGCATACATTCACACACAAGCATACATACAGATTCACTCATGCATACATTCACACACACAAGCATACATACAGATTCACTCATGAATACATACAGATACACTCATGCATACACTTACACACACTTGCATACATACAGGTACACTCATGCATACCTTCACACACACAAGCATACATACAGATTCATTCATGCATACCTTCACACACACAAGCATACATGCAGATTCACTCAAATACATTCACACACTAACTTGCATACATACAGATACACTCTTGCAAACACTCTTACACACACTTGCATACATACAGATACTCATGCATACACACACATTCACTTGCATACATTCACACACAAGCATACATACAGATTCACTCATGCATACATACAGATACACTCATGCATACATTCACACACACAAGCATACATACAAATTCACTCGTGCATACATACAGATACTCATGCTAACACTCTTACACACACTTGCATACATACAGGTACACTCATGCATACATTCACACACACAAGCATACATACAGATTCACTCGTGCATACAGATACTCATGCATACACACACACTCACTTGCATGCATACATACAGATACACTCATGCAAGCACTCTTACACACACTTGCATACATACATGTAAACTCATGCATACATAGATTCACTCATGAATACATTCACACACTCACTTGCATACATACATGTACACTCCTGCATACATACAGATTCACTCATGAATACATTCACACACGCACTTGCATACATACAGATACACTCATGCATACACACACGCACTTGCATACATACAGATACACTCATGCACACACAC